>MU869046.1:3620-17758 GCA_036418205.1 Ostertagia ostertagi
TGAAGCACATATTAAGAAACCACCTCTTGATACCCTAATCGCAGCTGGTGAGGTGGATCAGCAGGGATCACTGCCCTTGTAAAATCACCTATCATTTTTATGACATATGTAAGTTGTCGCCAACTAAAAAACAGAGCGCGCCTGGAAAAGAGACGACAAGGCATGCGAACTTGCTAGGACGCTTAAGAAATGAGCGATATCGACGTCATAAAATGTAAAAAATGGTTCCACTAATCCAGATAGATTTGAACTTTCGCAGGGATTGATAGATCACATATCTAAGCGAACTTAATCCCAAACTAAACCGATACTGCTGAAATTCCAAACAGCAAGTGGCTTTGTCTGGCTTGACTCAGTTAAGGTAAACTTGAGGAACTGGTTTTAAACAATGGTATCAGGGTCACAATGATAGCAAAATGTATTGAAACAGTCCCCTTTGTCTAGTGCAATATCATTTCTCTATAGCGTTCGTGGTGAAGGGTGTGGACCATAACAACAGAGCATAACATACCGCATCTATGTTCAGGAAGCAGGCGGTGACTGAACGATTGAATCTCAATAAAGGGCGCACCCCACGATGAATTTAATTGGATGAAACCTTCTGATGGGTAGAATACAATGGAAGTCAGTTCCTCATAACGCTCAATTTTTCAGTTTCTTGATTTGGTTCAAACTTTCATAAGTCGTTACGGCAGCCAACCCTTCCGGCGTGTCTGAAAATACGAATGGTTTTGAATAACGCAGGAATTCAAATTGCTGTGTTCTTCTGAACCGAATAGACCGCGTCAGTTGCTCA
The DNA here is from genome assembly GCA_036418205.1 of Ostertagia ostertagi. Taxonomy (NCBI): domain Eukaryota; kingdom Metazoa; phylum Nematoda; class Chromadorea; order Rhabditida; family Trichostrongylidae; genus Ostertagia; species Ostertagia ostertagi. The sequence continues at coordinate 4,417 of MU869046.1, forward strand.
TGCATCGCCATCATCGGAATTTCTCTTCTTTTCAACAATATTCAACATGTTGTGCATACAATATGTATGAAGAGATTCTTCACTTATACAATGGTGGACCAATTTCAACTAACTACTTCAGAATACTAGCCCATATGGGAGGATATTAGCCCATACGGGGGGCAGCAGCATGAAAACACTTTTTCAGAGGAAGAGCTGTGTGTCGCTTTTGCGATTGGAGTTCGACTCATGTTCTCTCAGATACTTTGTGAGTGTGAGCACTTTGAGCTCCGCGAGAGTTGAGAGCACAAACAAAGCTGCCCATGGATCTGATGCGACAGAAAGTACGTCAGGTACCAGTTTTGCCTGGGTATACTCCTCGATGACTCCCATAATGAGTAGCAGGCGACCGGAAAAGAGACAACGCAGCTTTTTCTTTGATAAAGTGTTTTCATGCTGCTGCCTGCCACGATCACCTCACCTGTATCACCTGTCGTCCCGTTGATCGTCGATTTGCTCGAGCGGGCGCCAGCAACGTCTCCATTCGTCCCTGTCGCGTGCTAGAGTGGTCCAGTGGATCCTCCTCGCTCGAGGGACACGAAGTCCTTCATTCCTTTCGTTCAGAGCTTTCGTGAAGAAGTCTGACCATCGGGCCGGCGGTCGTCCAGGTGTTCGTTTGACGTCCCGAGGGATCCAGTCGGTAACCGCTCTGGTCCAACGGTCATCGCAAAATCGCATGACGTGTCCGGCCCACCTCGTTATCTTTGGATCCCTTGGCAAAAACCGGAAGCGGTCCCTGATCTTCGATCGTCGGGTGTGATGTTGCAAAAACTCCGGATTCCCTGTGGGTCGCTCGGAGCATAGGTTCTTGCAGGGGTCTCCCGCGATAGTTGCTGATTAGCCAAGTAGTTATTTATAAGGGTGCCATTTAGTACGTCGTACTTGAGGAGGGAGGTTCTTCTATCCCTGCTGTAGGCATGCGGTGGCGGATGTGTTTTAAGAAGAGAAATTGCAAAGTGGCTAAACGTTGGACGCCGGTCTTCAAAAAGAGATCAGGGTTCCTTCAGACGAACCAGCAATTCCGTATTTCCCCGCGTAGTGGGCCAAGTCGATCTACAGGAGCGATAGGTAAGGCATGAAGTTCCACACATCAAAAACCAAAAAAATTATTGGCTGGGATCGCATAAATCAATTGACGGTGATTGACTCTTTACGGACTATGTCACTATGTCCCTAGGTTGCAGGAATATAGCGTTATCTTGGCTTGAAAAATTGGCGAAGATATGGACGCTTTGGTTCGAGTTTTCTACGCGAAAGTTTTTCACTGCTGATCCATTCAGCACATCTGCTTTCGTTTTCATTGAAAATTCACACCGGCTCGAACGTGGAATGTGAATTTGAACAAAGAAGCAACTAACCACCTAAGTTCCTGTTCTATATATAGACGATTGACTGGAGCAAATGCACGGTCAGGGGACAATGAAAACCTATTTTTGCTCCTTAAATGAAGCGCTCGACTCCACTGCTCGCACTTAGGCTAGATTTATGGTTCATGACCGTAGAATGATCTGATAGATTAAGGTTCTGCGTGACTAATGTACTTTTTGGGGGGGGAAGGGACGCATACCGTCACAAAATTTTGATCTTGCATCATGTAAGTTATTCACGAGTAAATGGGGACGCTCTGTTTCAGCGCAAAGTGCTCGTACGGAACTCGACGACTTTGCGTATTTGACGCGCATTATCAGCCTTTAGTCAGTTGTAAAACTTTCTGCACCAACCAATAATTGCCCGCTGACAATAACTAACAACTAGTAGGGACTAGCAGTGTCAGTGCGAGCAGAGACGGAGTCGACGACTTTTGAATTCTAACTGATTTATCAGCCCTACATCAGTTACTATGCTTTCAGTCAAGTGTACCAACAACATGTTCCGGACACCCCAATAACTTAGTACAGTACCAGAACGAATAAGTGCAATATGAACGACAAACGAAATTGGCGATGCTCGCTTTCTAGCCCCTCTTATCAGCTACTTATCAGTCGTTATCAGTTCCTATCACGTACCACTTGTGTCCCCATCCCACCCCCTTAAACATATGTAAGAAACACTGCGCTATCATTACTGTGTCTCGAGCTCAATGCAATTTCCTGGTAAAACACTGAACAACCCTTAAGCGATCAGTATGTGGTATTATTTTATTTATTGCCCAAAGGTTGCATAGTGTGTCGGTGTTAACTAAAGGTTCACAGTAATCTCATATGCAAGCTTTTCATTATTTCTCACGAAAGAGTATATCACGAACGTGAATCACTCGCTACGTATTTTTTTAAACGACAGTACCGCCCATGTTGAGTTCTGTTCTCACTAATTAAACCAACCTCGTGTTGGACCAATAGGTGCCATTAACCCTTTCGGACCTGAATTTTCCCCGTGGAGAAATTTTACTTCTAGCTATTGTTTATTACTTGTGAGCATATAGGTATCATTATGGCGAAAAATTTGGAAGCTATTCGATCACAAACAAAGAAACTGAAGAAGCTTTGAAAATTGGCCACCTTCTTAGTTTTTAAGCTTATGTCGAAACAATTCGAAATTTCATAGTTATGCCGAAAAAGTTTATAATCTTGCATAATATTATAACCCATAATTTTGATTTAGGAATGGATCCACTTCAAGTATTTTAAGACAAAGTCACACTTACTTGGCCGGTTGCGGGGGTCAGCGCCCATTCACTGTTGCACTTGTACACAAATACTTGCAATACTAACAGCAATAAACAATGAAATGGCCGGTTAAGCTCATAATTAGGAAGGGGAAGGTTGACTGAAGCAACCTCTAGCAGGATTAGAAAAACCATGCTGTTTCAGCGGAAATGCAAGCGTTTGAATTTTGTGGTGGCAATTGCCACCGCCAGGGCCGAAAGGGTTAAATGAGACTACTGTATAACTATCAATATCACGGTCGCCAAACACGCTCTGACTGGTGATAAATCACTGCGGATATGACGCAACACGTGCAAAACGTGACAAGCTTCGCAACCAGGTAAGCTAACGATGCTGGCGGAAGACCACCAGCATCGTTAGCTATACGCTTACGTTAGATTTGTACATAATTCAGTACGATGAGCTGAGGTTATTTGGCCCCACAGCTGTCTCAGTGGCTTGTGGTGGGTTAGATTGGTCATGGCTGATTATGTGTTTATAAATGATTCAAGTTGAAGCAACGATGAAAATTCGTGATAGTGAGACAAAGCGTGCTAAGGCGACGAGACACTATGCACCGACGAGAGAGTACAGAGAGTACAGAGTGAGAGAGCATATCGGACGAGAAAGCGTAGACACCCTTCGGGCATGACACAGGTGCAAGCACTTGCCACCAAGTGAGCAAATCCCTAGCTTTCTTGTTGCGCACTTTCAGTTTGCGACAGTGAAATTCCCTCAGCGGGAGTGCTCTCAGGACTGCTCCAACGACCAAATTGTGACGTGCTTGTGCGTATTCGAATGGCAGTTCGATTCTAAAGGGGGGAAGGGGACCCAAAAAGAGGATTGATCAACGCCGGAATCCCCTCCCTTTTGAGCTTTGCTGTTAAAAATGATAAAGATCGGATGCTGTAGCTGTGCTTTTTGCTTATCGCCATCAATTGTCCATTCTTTTTTCGAACTTTTTAGCAGGATTTTCGACACGTGATTGTCGTTTGCTTAATTGATTTGGCGCTTGTGTGAATAACATTGAATACGATAGAACTTGCTGCTGCAGGCTGCTAATTTGCTGCAAATACAACAGTCGGTAAGGTAAGGGGTAAGGCTATCCACATTGCATGTTATATTTTTGGTACAATTGTAGCTAAACTAAGAAGCAACAGAGAAAGTGATAGTCAAAGTTAGGAAAGAAGAAATGAAATACGCACAGTGACTTGGAAAAATTAACTAACAATCATGGAAGTGCTATGACCCAGGCTTCAAAAATAGACTTTTTTTGCAAGGTCAAGGGATAGTGACGAACTGCCTAGCACGTAGAGATGATTTCATTGCTGTGTAGATCTTTTCGTTTTACTCAACAGAGTTAAGGAATAGCTACGTTCGACAGCTGATTTCGACATCGCGAAGCATGGAATTTCGAGGGATTCCGAGCGCTATCGTAGAGTTCTTGATGAAGCATCTTTTGGTGGTAATATTCTTTTAAGGAGGATTTTGCGATAACATAGAGGTGAAAAAGAGGAACTCACCTAGGAGAAAAACAGGTCTCTCTAAGGTATGCGGATCGGCACGCAGGTATGCCCCGGTAGGAGTCTAGCATGGCTTCCCGCGGCGCTATCGGCGTAGTACGTCCACCAGTCGGCTAGTCTAACTCCAACCGTTTGCGGAGAGAGTGTAAGCGTTGAGGAGGGCAGCAATGATGAGAGTCGCATCAATGCGGCAATGAACGGGTAAGGAGAGTCCTACTTTTCAGTTTCTGGGCCGGCTTCTTCAAACCGTACCAAACTGAACACATCCACGATCTAGGCTAATGGGCCTGCTTTCTTATAAGTAAAACACGCCTTTGAAGGAGCCGTCCTAGGGAGCAAGATTAAATTTGAACAAGAACTTAACACATACGATATTTACGCTACGCTGCTGCCTTGAAATGGTGGGAGCTGAAGCCTGCTAAAACGGCTTAGCTGTCTTCACACGATGCGGACACCTACGCGTCTGCACCTTCCTTGAAGCATGCTCTTGTCGCGCATCTCTCGGCCCCATCAGCGTCCAAACTCACAAAGGCCGTCTTTTCAGTTTCAGTGTTCCACTCACGCTACCTCGCACCTCCGCGTTTTCAGTAACTATGTTTGATAGGGGCGGAAGGGGTGCTAGAGGCAAGTGGTGGTCGCGGGATGCGAATTCCTCCGCGTGGTGACGCAACCATGTGCCTTCCTTCGTTCCCGGGTTCGGATAATCAGTACAGACTGTCGGGGGGGGGGGTCGGATAATCGGGGGGGGGGAGGGAGGATAAAACACTGACTTGTACATCGGCTGGCCCCCGCAAGTCATTGTATAGGCCACATCGCATTCAAACGCCACTGCGAATGTACAAATGGAAGTAGAATGCGTGCCGCATCCCAAAAGGGATTGATCAACGGCAAATGCTTTATCCTTTATCCTTATACATTATACGAATTATACAAGGTGAAAAACTTACACAGGAAATTTGGCTTACGAATCAAAAAAAAAAGATTCGGAAAGATTCGAAAGGAATTTCGAAATTGGAAGCAAACTATGAGCTGCATAGGAGCACAAAACTGATCCCTCCTGATATGGGCAAAAATCCAATAGCCAAACTACATAGGCAAAAGGTTTATAAAAATGACTCGATTCAGTAGAGAAAAGCATCAAGAGTTTCACGTTAATTTCGGGCAAAACAGCTGTTCATAGTCACAAACAGCGACAGTTGCCCCAGCACTTGAAAATCTCCCACGAAAATTAGTTCCTGTAGGGGTGTTTGATTTTCATGTTTTGCTTTTGTTGAACATTGCTAGTTTTCACTTGGATTCTAAAGAACTGGGGCAGAATCGAAGTTCCGCCGAATCCTGCCAACAGCCCAAATATTCCTCTGGTTACGGCATTTTTCGAGCAATACAACACTTTTGAAAGGTCGCAGTTTAATCGTTCAGCAAAATTGAAAAACCGTGTCAAAACGTTTTTGATCCAATGCCGAAAGGTTTACCTTCTACCATGTCCGGAACCTAGCAGAAAGTGGTTTGAAATGAAGGTTTTTCTGTGAAAAGGTAGATAAATCCATCACATGCGATATGATCTTGATCGTATCAACAGGGTCAAGCGTGCGTTGAGGAATCCTCGACACGTCGCAGGGGGGGGGGTCGTATTGGCCCGCTGGGTGGAAGAGATCGAGCCATTTTGATGCAGTGGGATCATCACCGTCGGAAGACAAATATCAAGGATGAGTCGATGCCAGGCCAGAGGATTTCCAATGAAAATGATATTTCACCCACACAAAATTTTCGTGATTCTGAGGCGTCCGGTAATTCTTAGTTACTTCAGTGTTTTATCACCACACAAGTTAAAGAATCTGAATTTCGCACGCTTTCCAAGAGATATTTCATCTTTCAAGTAAGACCCCGAATCTGAAGGGATGTGAGGTACACGGCGCATCCGAGAAAGGGTCTAGTTGTTGCGCGCGCTTCAACTACGGCTCCTTGGACAAACAACCTCAATTCAGGAACAATCGAGAGAATTCTGAAAGTGTCCGTGCGCATTTACAGGGAGGTGTACACCATTCAACATTGCGTTAACGGACTCTTCAGGGTTAAATTTATAAACATGTAACCTTTAAAGTTGAGAAACGCTAATCAATCACTTTTCTTAGAGAGAGAAAGCAGTGATTCCAAATCTGCTCTTACTTTAGTACATAATCGCCCTTAAAAGGATATACAGCCGTTTGAAATAGTGCCAATGTAGCGAAAAAGTACCTTTCGGCGGTACTCGTGCGAAAATCCTCAACGTAGCCGTTTTTTTAATACTGGACGTTTGGAGCAGTTCTAGTAAGCATTTGATAGAGCAAATCTTCTAGTTTATGATGGCGTATTTACTTTTCGGATTGGATGAGTTTGAACGGAGTTATGGCTTTAGGAAGTAAAAAAACTCGCACTCATCACAAATTTTCCTCGTTAATTTTGCAAAATCCTCAACGTGGCCATTTTTTGAATACTGGACGTATAGAAGCTGCTTTAGCAACCGTTTGATAGAGAAAATCTTCTAGTTTTGTATGCCATATTAACTTTTCGAATTTGACGAAAATGAAGCAAGTTATTGCTTCGGAAAGTGTAAAAACTCGTGCTCATCTCGAATTTTCCTCGTTAATTGATCTAAATTTGTTATTTCTTATAACTTTTTGTAATTTCATACTGATTAGAAAAAGCTCTTCAAAACTCCAAATCTGCTTTCAGATTGAAAATTCGTCATATTTGAAGAAAGTTATAATCATTTGAATATTTGTTCAAATTTCAATAGTAAATAAGCTGCTCCACGGTCAACGCCAAAGTCCAGTCAACACACAGCTGGCGAAGGCTTAAAAAGCTTCTTTCAACTGAAGGGCTACGTGCAAATTGAGAACCACAATCTGTGTAGTACTAGAATTTGGTAAGTCTTGTGGAGGAAATAAATAAAGAACAGATGTTGTCATAGTATGCCATTTTTAGTGGCTAGTTTGTCGTTTTTTGGTCTGTTTCTCGTTTGCTCGTTTGGTAGGACTCATCAATAATGATTATTCTTTGACTTTTTCACTTTTGTACTTCTTAAACGAATTTTTTTGTGGACGGTGGGGTAGCAGGGCTTTTTTATGAGCAGTTTTGGGGGAGAATTAAACAACTTTTTCATAGTTCGGCTTTTGAAGAGGGTTGTTTCATGGACTTCGGCCTCCGGCGGAGGGGGGGGGGGGGGTCGTATTTCCAAATTTTCCTCGACGCCTCGCTTGACCCTGGTTCCAGTCTACCATGACTTTGGGCATACTTTATTAATTTAGGTCACCTGAAGGCAAAATTCGCAATAAACTGAAAGTTAGCGGAGTAGTTAAGTCATCCATGAATGACCGTGAATGAGGAAAGGAGGTCCGCTCCTCCAGGTAGTGCCGATTTCGGTTTCAAAAGCATGATGAGAGCCAGTGTTGCTCATTAGCTATTAAAGTATCCAAACATTTGGGCATGGGATTTAGTGACTGCACATAAGCGGAGACCAAGGGCATGGCGTAGACGTCACACCTGCAGTTGGAACACGTCCAGGGATGGGCGAAGGCCAACCAACGTGGCTGGAGGGAGACAGTGCCTTGCAATTCTATTTTGCGCACTAGAGGCAGGATCGAACGAGGGAAATTTATCCTGACGCAGAATTCACTGGAAATGTCTAAAGCAAGTGCAGTTCCATAGGTTGAAGTTCACTAAACTACGACAAACTAGTATTATTAGCATATTAGCATTACTCAACTGACTGCAGAGTCCTAGGCTACCTAGGAAAAGTGTCAGTTGTTGTGGGGGCGTAAAAAATTACAGTAGCATCTCGACGCACGAGATGAAGTACCGTATGGGGAAATAATTCAAGTACTGTAAGGGGGCGTGCCTCACATCTATAGTACGCACACGTTGGCCGAGGTCGATTAACGGATCGAGTACTGTGCAAGCCATCCGAGCCTTGCGTTCAACCATAGTCGTCTAGGTAGTGCTAAACTATGGAATTCTGATGCCACTGTCAATTCTGAACTATAGAATGCATGGCGCGACACAAAAAGGGTTGGTCAGATCCAGCATATCTTTGAAAATATGCCCTATTTCATTAATATTGCTGTGGTAAAACAAGTTCGTTTTTTTCTAGGGGCATCTCTTCGGTAAAATTTTAGAAGGAAGCTAACCAACATTCAATCTCAAAAAGCCCTGAAACCGGATGCGAAACCAAAATTGCTGCCTGCCGCAAGGTTTGCGGGGGCGATGGCGAAACAAATTGTTCAAAAAAGAAATGTTGATCCACCTGAAAAACGGACTTGCTAGCTGGCCATGACGGAGTGGATAAACGCTGTAAGCCGACAAGCGCAAAATCAGCTATATAAAAGCCCTCACCATGCATGTTCCGATAGCATCGGATAGTCGCCTTTCACAATCTCGGTGAGCTTACAATATCACTTACTTTTCTTTACTTTAGTTATACATGAATATTTTAATGTGAGCTCCCTCCACACTTTTTTCTGGAGAGTGATGTCGGTATTGATTAGTAGTATTAAATCTTTGAGAGGCATCCGGTGAGACATGTTCAGTGGTAACGAGTGTAGCTGTTGTACCCATGGTGTCACCATTCTCACCCCCTCATACATAGGCTACCCGCTGAAATGATCAGTTCTTGTGCAGGTGTGACAAAGCTCTTGCGTACTCCCAGAAATAAGGTAGAGGTGTATCGTATTCTCAAGGGATTTCCAAGGGATTATATGATAATCGATTGTCGTATAACTTAGATCTTTTACAGGTGGAAGGGAGCAATAAAAATCACTCTTGCCACACATTCCGAAGCGGATTAGTCCACATTTTGGCCAACAAGACGATGGAGCTCCCAACTTGATATTAAAGAGCATCTCCATTTCAAAAAAAAAATGTCACGCTGGCTTGTGCGGGAACGACCTCAGAAAAACCGTTCAGGTCGGGCTCAACGGGTCCTCGCTCTAAATGATATTCCAGTGCGAAGAATATTACTTAATTTATTGGTTGGGAGGGGATGTGCATAGTCAGAGCTAATTTTCGTAAGGGAATTACCGATATGAATCGATTCAAGGGATCTGTAAGAACTTTAGGCTGGAGTGATTACAGTATGTTTTTGAGACCTTAGCGATGGCAGATGACGTCATATTCTGAACATGGTGAGGGTAGTCAAGGAGAGCTTGCGTCTACTCATAAAGGGACAATTGAGAAATATTTTGCTGTAAAGTTCTGTGCTTACGAAAAGCAATGTCTTTGAAGATGAAAAGTCGGCTGAAGGCGCGATCATGCTGAAAATGCCCTTCGCCGCCTCCACTCTCTCGTTAGCAACACACTCGGATACGACCCATTGCGTGACTACCGTTGAAGAAGTTGATCCCTTTATTTCACCAGATTAGTCCCCCGTCAACCGCCGGGACCTTCCTTTCCTGCGCAAGCTTTCTATCCTCCGCTATGGTCCCTTCCTCCTGTGACACCAACACCTCGTGGAAGTGACGCGTATGCAACACAATGGTGTTTCAACAGTAGAAGGGACACAATCATGATATGACGGTAGATTTTTCGCTTCCCTTCCTCATCCTCCCTTCCTCTCTCCACTGCCCTCCAGCTGCCACTGCAGCACCATGTGGAATGAACGGAAGTGTGCTAAGCAGGTGTTAACTTCATGGTTATTACGTGTGCTAATAATTTAGTGTTTATATAGCCCTAAGAGTGTTATCACAACTATCCTGCTACAAAACATTGATATCTCAAATCCTGTAAGCTACCCGATTTGTTAGCGGTTTGTTTATCCCATGAGCTTCCTTCTCACTCACTTCATTTTGCGGACGGACACACATACATACATACACACACACATACAGATACACAAACCGACACACAAAGTTAGCGCTTTATAAAATAGAAGGATAATATTTGTTAATCTTCGTAAATTTATTTTATGATTATTCTTTTGTTTCTCGAACCTTGTAAAGTAACGGACTGTTTGAACCAAAAAAATTTCACAGTGAGCTAATCGAGTTCAGATTGCCCTCTCATATAAGTCTGGGATAAATTCTACAAAAGTATCCCACACGCAGGGCGGAAGTGGCGTAGCGGCAAGAGGCATGCTTACCACGCGAGCGGTCCGGGGATCAAATCCTGGGTCATGAGTCGCCTGGGCCAACCAAGAAATGCCGCATCCGTGCGCAATGCGTGCCGCATCCCAAAAAGGGATTCATTAACGGCAAATGCTTTATCCTTTTTTATCCTTTTTTTTATCCCCACATCCATTATAAGTACAGAACCTTAACTATGACGAGCCTGCTCACAGATGTTTCGGCATTCAGATTCGTCCAAAATCGTGGTGACATGTGTACCAGATCCGTCAATGTCATGACTTGCGGTGGAGGGGGGGGGGTTTTAGCCAAAGTACAGATCAGCCTTTCAGTCCTCAAAAGCCGTGCCTATCAGGAGACCTTGGTGATGTACCGATGTTATCTGGCATGCGACGAGCGCTTCAGACTATACCATCCCGTATCTTTCTAAATATCAGGTGAACCAGTGGAAAAACTCCGCCAAAACCCGAAGTCCTTCAGCGATTCAGCGAAAACGAGACTAAAATACTAGTTCGACATTGTTAAGCGCTCCACTCTCTTTCCTAGTGGCAGGAACCTTTGAGGATGCTCTCTGAGTGCCCAATGGCCCTACAACGGCTTGCAGAGATCATATGCAAATTTGCGTTAGGAACGGCATTTTCCTTAGGCAAGCTTGGTATCAACTGGCAGCATTGTGGCAACATGGGATACCTGATTCCGAGACTGGTTCGGACACCTTAAAAACAGCGTCCTTTGCGATCATTAAGCCTGTGAAGTGACAGAATGGAGCGCATTCCATTGGCCGCCTTTTTCATGAACGTGGCCATGAAATTGTTTTTGTACATTTCAGACCTTGATATGGCCGCGTCAACGGTCGGATTTATTGTGGCGGTGTTTACGGCCATTTCGACGACGATCTGCCTGGCTTTCATTGTTTACCTCGTCAAAGATATCAACAACTTCTACGACGATACCATCGTAGAACTTGCTCAGTTCAAGGTAATTTCAAAGTGAGCGTGGCGAAACTCCAGTTTGGGGGGGCCACTCCATGCTATCTTATCCGTAGTACTAGAGCAGTTCTTTGGGCTATCGAACACTACGGATAAGATAATAAGTGAACGACTCATTTCGAGCGTACTTTTGATAAGGACCGGTGGATGTCCTACATTCCACACTCCTGCCCACATCCTATCCACTTTTCTGCACAGGTCATCCACCCTGGAGCTCCTCCACCCTTAGCCCTAGGCAGAGGTGTCCATTTCTCCTGGTCCAGGACCGTTCCCTTGGGTCATGGCAGGCGGAAATGTGAAAATTTCAGGGTTTCTCACCCATTACACCAATATTTATCAGAAGTCTACTTTAAATGAGTCGATTACGTGTCGTGAGCCCTCTAATCCTTATCTTGAGTATTGGAGAAAAAATGGAGTGCCCCCCCCCGAACTGGAGTTTCACCGTAAGCGTAAACAGACAGGGCGACAGAACAGAGACTGCTTTTGCAGGACTTGGCCAACACTGCGTGGGATCGAATGAGAATAGCTCCTAACGAAACTGTCAGAGTCCGAAGAGCAGGCTGGTCAAGTCGTAAAAGTCGACATATCACTGAAGATCGCTGCAAATGCGGTAAACGATCGCAAAAATGCCCTCCTGGACCTCCTGGCCCTCCTGGACCACAAGGAGAACCAGGAGATGAAGGACCTCCGGGTGAGCCCGGACGACAAGGCTATAGTGGTATTGCGATTGCGGGAGCAGGAGGCCCAATTGGATGCATAAAATGCCTTATAGGTCCTCGAGGACCACCTGGACCACCGGGACCTCCTGGTGATCAGGGCATTGATGGCCCCCCGGGTATGCCTGCACAAAGCGGTGACGTCGGACCACCTGGAGAACCTGGACCACCTGGCGATGAAGGACCGCCGGGGCTGCCTGGCCCTGACGGCCCACCAGGAATGCCTGGGATGCCAGCTCAACATGGCGTCGGAGAACCCGGAGAAGAAGGTCCCATCGGACCAGTAGGTGCTCCTGGTGCGCCAGGGCCTAACGGCTCCGATGGAGGTATGGGACCGGTTGGTCCAGCAGGACCCCCAGGATTTCCCGGCAACCCTGGTGAGCCTGGCCCTGAAGGAGAGCCAGGTGAAGATGGTGCAGAAGGATTGCCAGGTGATGATGCCGAATATTGCCCTTGTCCAACCAGAACAGTCAGCTTCGATGAGGATGAAGATAATACTCCAGTGAGCACACGTGGCATGCCACCAGGTTTCAAGCCAACCGACGAACCACTGCCACGGACAAAGAAGAGATCCAAGAAAGGACATCGTGCCCATCGACGATCATACAAAAAACGACCAATGAGAAAATTGAGAAAAAGACATTAATGCAACTGAGTGTTTTTATTTTGTATTTAAATTTCGAAGATAGCGATTAAATAAAATATTGTAATTTGCAATCAACTTGCAATAACGAAACCTTTCCACTATAAGCGTGCTTCTGTGCAGGTGATAGTCAACGAAACATTGACAACCAGTAGGCAATCACTTTTGGTAATTTTCACCGTGATTGCTGCTGGGTTTTGCAGTAGTACTTACGTATTTGAATTCGAAAAAAAGTTGTTGCAAAATTCAGTCAGATACAATAACGCGGTCCAGTTACATTTGAGGAAAAGAAAATGAGAAATAAACTTAGAGCTATTCAGTAGATTACTCAGCAGAACAAAGTGTAAGTTTTGCCGTTGGTCAGTCTTTTCAGGGCATGCCACTCACTCAATAATTATTTAGAATCGTTTTCATCTGCGTACGGATTCAATCCGTACTATGACCTTCACTGATTAGCTGCAATAGGAGTTGATGTTCTATATTATCAGGGGAGAGTGCGGTCCCAGTTTTCCAGATACCTCTGCATAAGTTCAAGATTTGGGAAAACATGGTGAGCTCTGTGATTTTTACGATCCAACATGACAAGCATACTATAATCAAAGAGCTTCCTCTTGTATTAGGTTGCCCAGAATTTAATGCGGGTTTTTGACCCCTTATTTGAAACAATGTATCTCCAATCTGACCAGGAAGGT
>MU869046.1:17858-53887 GCA_036418205.1 Ostertagia ostertagi
CATGCAAAAGACCGTTTTCAAAAAGCTTGTCACGCCCTGAAAGACTTTCCTGGTAAGTCAAACGTTTTCAGTCATTTCGAGAGCCGTTGGATACTACATATCTCTCCTAACAAACAGAAAGGTGAAACTTTGAGTATACTGAGGGACGAAAAATTGCGCGTGACACTTCACTTCTTCAAACATTGTATGAGTAATTGGGGCGGCAGTGGTATAGTGACAAACTACTAGTATTGGGTTGTCTCATAATTCCTGTCTCATTCCTGTTCAATTTTAAATTTCTTCCGTCTAAGACCGTTGTACTGCGAAATGCGGTAATATGTTGAAATATGCTTCAAGAGTCTTAACAGCATGGTTTCGAAAACGCGAGCCCGTAACGGGTTAATCATTAGAAATGAAATCAACTAGAAATAATGAATGATTTTGCTCTGCGATCCTCAAATAAACCCTATCGCAAGGAGAACAGTGACAGGATTAGCGCTGTGTGTAGCCCAGTTTCTGCTACTGATAGGGTACTGAGCTAGTGGTCCAATCGCAAGGGCAAAGACGAAACGAACTGTGAATGCCAACCTCATACTGGGCCTGCGGTCACTTATGATGAGGACCCCTTGTCCCATAAATTGGCGGTGGCTCCGGACATTGCTGCCAGGATATTCTAGCAGATACCTGGGCGCAGCCGATGCACTGGCACACGCCATCTGTATGGAAAGGATTGCTGCAATATCAAGTCATGATGGAAACCTTATGGTCCAGCCGACCATCAACGAGGAACACGCTTGACCATCTGGGGAAAATCCATTCTGGGACGGCATAAGCAAAGCCTTCCCTAATCGGTCAACAGTGGAGATGAGTCAAGAGTACACTGCGACAACAACATGCGGCACGTCTGATGGCTACCTCGCAACCAGGAGGCACCACCTCAACCAAAGCCCGAACTCCGTCTGGTAATATCACTTTCGGTTTGTTGGATTCACTGGATGGCCTGGTTTGGGAACCATTCCAATGTGAAGACAAGCATTGCAAAAGTCAGCGTGGAATGGCCCTCTAGGCTGGCTTCGGTATTGCCAGGGAATCGTCAGAAACGTCTCAGAATCTTGTTCCCCCAAAAGAACGCCCGACTTCACATTGCAATGCCAACTCGCCATGTTTTAAAGGAGATAGCCAGGGCCACGATACCTCATCCAGCATATAACACTGGCATCCCTCTATCGGACTATCGCCTCCACTGCACCGTGAATCAGCATCTGCCAGAAAAGAAAGTTACAGATTGCGATCACGCCAAAAACGACCTCTCCAAATTCTTCAGCTCCCAGCTTCACTCATTCTGGGCGGATAGCTTCCAAACATTCCCTAGCAAATGCACGCATACGGACGATGACGGTGGTTGCACTATTGATCAGTTATTTCCTAAAAGAGACCAATCTTTTATAAACAAAAGTTTCGAATTCGAGACAGGAATTATGAGACATCCCAATAGTTTGCGAAGTATAGCATTCTACCAAAATTCAATTAGAATTGGCGCAACGCCAATGGAATTGGAATTGTCCGCAACTTTTCTTACAACCTAACAAAGTACTAATTAAATAATTGCTAAATTAACATTAATAATTACTAAATCAGTGGTTCAAGAAGCAAGCAGCTCCCTTTTCCCTTATGTTCGAAATGGAAGCGGCTTATGGTCTGTCTTGGACATTCATGTATACAGAGCGTGGCGCAAAATTACGGTAACAAATAGCCCTATTCAAAAAACCTCTATTCCCTTGGGACCGAATTTATGCATTCAGGGTCTGAACAGGACGCGGAGAGAAATATTGGACACGACCAGCGGAAGATCGCCGGTTTTACAAAACAATAGCTGTGCAATAAGTTGTTTTTACAGAATGTTTCAATTTATGACATAAACGAAGGTTGCCGAACCTTATTCTCACTGTTTCAAAGCAGTGGGGGTATATTTCAGGGGTTCTTACTGAAGGACGACTGGACTGCTACGCAAGTATCACTTAAAACAGTCGGATGATGGAGAGGAAGATACCAGGGGAACCTCGTGATGCACCTCCTACACACAGGGCCCTATGCGTTCCGCAATGACTTCAACGCAGATCTAAACAGCAGAGGCGGCCAGTCAAAAAATGATTGTATGTATGTCTGTTTGATTAGTTTCCCTTGAATAATGTGCTGGTGGCCACGTGTGTCTTCAAGGTCCGCATTGGCTTTTCAATGAACACTTTATTTTGGTTACGCTAGGGTTGTGGACACTGTACGATATTATAGATTTCTTTGCTTATCACGTTCTCTCAGGTTAGGCCGATAAGGAAATGTCGTCGTGGCCAACAATTAAATTTCCTGAATTAACAAACAACAGCAAAAATCGAAATGTGTCTCCATCTCGAACAGTGGTTCTCAGGAGGTTCATGCAAAAGTGGATGAGTTTTTATAGAACTTTCGGATGCAACGCGAAGAAAATGGACACCAAAATGGCCACACCTTTAATGTCTTCGATGTTTGTAACCTTTCTTGGCAGCTGTGCATGCCGTGGTTGGAGTAAATTTATCTGAAGGACCAGAACAGTCAGCTCTTGTGCTGATGATTCTTCAAATCTTACAGGGCAATCTCCATTTGATGATATCACAAAAATCAGAGGCATATCGACGGTGTTTAGCGCATGGTCTGACACTTTGGGAATCTTCCCTTAACACAGTTGCCGCTACCCGTGCGCACTCGGTGCCACAGCGATTTCAAGGCAGAAGATCTAGGTTTGACTATGTTACCTGTTTATTTATTCAATGCTGCCGGGGAAGGGTTTGCACTTCATTGTGGAGGTCCCACAAAACGAATTAGTATCATCACAGAAAATTGTTTACAGATAAATGATATAACAAATTTGACGTCGCGCAATGTGTTAAAGGCATGCCCCAGGATCACATTGGTGTGGCTCTTGTACATGAATGCGAATGTATTGGTGCGAAGTGAGCCGGCAGTGAAGAAAAAAGGAGAAGACTCAGTAAAAACGCTTAAGCTGAGGGCTCACTCACCTTCCCAATCGGCTGGGCTAAGGGAATGAGAGACTAAGCGCGGAGAGGAGCGAGAGAGCGCTACAGATGAGAGATCGCCAGACAACAGTCTGATAAGAGAAAAAGTGTGCAGCTTGGGCAGCTTACATTGTAACGCCCATGCGCTCTGATCGGTTGGCTTCCGTGCATGAGAACGTCACATTTGTGATTTTCCTCTAGCTGTCCGTACTACAGACCGAAGGGAAGCGTTCACACAACCTCTGCTTGGGTTGTGTCTTTAATGGATGAGAGAACCTCCGTGTTCCTCCGTGTTTCACCTCGGCCGTAATTCGAATTATTTCACGTATCATATCATATCGTATCAACGGCAGGGAGCTCAAAATTGCCGAAGAAGTCAGAGAACTAGAGTTCATTGTTGACAACACATTGAGCATTTGCAGCAATGTGCATCTACATACTACAAGTGAGACAGAACGGAGGCTTGATTCACTCAGACCCGTATCCTTCGCGAAGGCTACAAAACCAATGTACGTCCCATTTTGGAGTGTGGGACGAGTCTTCTTTCAGCATTCTAAAAGCGACTTTGGAAAATTGAATCTGAGCAGAACAGTTTTACCCGGAAAATCTTACCTCGAGCTCTTGCATTCAATTATAGAGAGAACCCAAATCATCAGAAATAAAATGCTAGGGATCGACTCTCTTTCACACAAAAGGAAGGTGTTTGATTTCCTAACCGTTTGCAATATGCTAGAGAGAACAGATATCAAATTTAAAGAGTGAAAGACATTTTACAATTCGACACACCAAAACAAGGGGAGAGAAGGATAAGTTTTCTGTTGCATGACTTAGGACGAATATTAGGGCTTCGCTTCGAGAGCAGCTGTCGAGTTTACAAAATTGTCTGAAAATCCATCCTGCTTGATAGTACGAGGATATGTAGAGAGCTTTCGGCGTGGGGAATCTGCATCTCTTTTTTTCTGCTACCTCATACAGGTCATCACTTTTTTAATCTGTTGTTTCTTCCATCGCCTTGCACCCTCTTTCCAATATCAGGTATTTGTTTTGGATATCTCCTATAGGTAAAGTTGGATTCTCTCATGAGCCAAAAGGACATGCACTAAGCCTATATATAAGCGGCTAGCGTGTGTCTGTTGGTGTGTGTGTGTTTGACCGGAAATTCATAGCTCGAGTCACAGTAACGATAGCGCAGTGGTTCTTACATGTTATAGGGGATGGGATGGGGACACAAGTGGTACGTGAAAGGAACTGATAGCGACTGATAATAGCTGATAAGAGGGGCTAGAAAGCGAGCATGACCAATTCCGTTTTGCCGTTCATATTGGTAAAAGAGCGTCTATACTTACAAGACTTATGTGGGGCAGTCCCGGGACATTGGTGGCACATGATTGTAAGCGATAGCAACTGATAATGGCTGATAAGATGCGCTAGAACACAAAATTCGTCGATTCCATTGCCTGGCTCGCGTTGACACCAGAGCAACCGTAGTTACAAGTGTTATGTGGGGTGGTACGAAGACATTGTTGGTGGGTGCCAGAAACTGATAACGATTGATAGGGCCGACAAGACGCGCCAGAAAGCAGAAGTCGTCAATTTCGTTACGCAGCGTTGACGCTAGAGCGNTCCCACTTACATATTGTAGTGTTACGTGCACATTGTTTCGATATAAGCATCTTACTTAATAGAATTCGACTGCATAAACTTGAACGAGTCTTCAGCAAATGATGAGTTTCATTTCTGATGCACTATTAAGAAAACCCAAACTCATTAAACCGCTAACCCTTTAGGGGTTCTAAAGAATGATGAATGTAAATGAATGGTAAGCATTAGCTCCTCACTTATGTAAATAGGCATATTTCATTTTTATTTTGAGACTGCGACAAGAAAATCCTATTCACCGCTAAATTGTCCTAATTCAAGAAAAATGTTAGATGTTTACAGTTGCGAGATAAATATGCCAGTTCAGCTCCAGACGGTATCAAGCGTATTCTCGATGAGCTTCAGTGAAACTGTGAAGGGTCTAACACAGTCAATAGTGAGATTGTTAATGGAGTATCTCATGCTGATATTCCATGGTCCTCCAGTTTCGCTAAAGCCTTCCGTGTGATGCGCGCGATAGCGGGCGAAGCAAAACTGGTAAATAAATAAGTAAATAATAATAAAGTCTGCTCTAATTGGCACACGGAGCAGAGCTTACATGTCCTATTCTTTGATTTCTTTTCGGGGTATTTCTGCAATAGGGTAGGGTTTTGTGCTTTAGTACATCAATTTCATATCGGATAGAATGAGCTCTTAATGACGCAGCTCTTGATCCAAGTAGACCATCTGCTATGGTAGAGTACAGCGGTGACTAATAGCGGTACGGCCTAATATACAATAAACACTTCAAGCTACACCAATTCCGTACTGTTTTACAATACAAAAACACGAGCTTCTGATCCGTGAATGACCGATTTCGGAGTTGGTCTCAGCTGTCCATCTGCTGCCAACACGACTGTCTTGGCACCTCCCTTTTCAAACGGCCTCACAACGAAGACAAAAAGTCTGTTCTTCTGGAGATGTGGGCAGAGTTCCACCGCTTACAAAATTGTTGCTCGTTCTTTGTTCGCTTCACTAAGGAGCTGTATAACGCATTTTCCGCACCAAATGTCCTTAGTAGTAAAACCTAGAAGCTTTCAGACTACAGTGTTGATGCATTCAAATCTTCATCCAACTTTTTGTGTAGTCGGCAATGACTCATTCAACGGTTTTCTTTTCTGCCTTTTTATCAAAGCCTAGGTCAATATGCATGTTCCTCGTCCTTCCGACACTTACCTCAATCTTGGAAGCGGCGAAACCATGACTGTAACTGCCTCAGAAAGTGAGCGTTGCTGTTGAATGTTTTGTACATTATATGATAAGAATCAAAGATCGCGCCCCTTGAGCGACGTTCTGGACTCAACGTGCTCAAACAAAATTTTTGGCAAGAGAAGCCATCGTATCTTGGCATTAGATATATCCTGCTGTGCGCCAGAAAACGCCCTCCCGAGCAAGGGCCTATGCATTGGGAGACATTATATTTTAGCATGGAAGCAATGTCCCAAAAGTGAGCGACACTTCTTCCAGATTGATCCATTACATTTTATATCAAGTTGTTGCCTCAGTTTGAACAATAATAATAATATACATGAAACGCAGACGTATATCGAAAACCAGATCGAGGT
Organism: Ostertagia ostertagi; assembly: GCA_036418205.1. Classification (NCBI taxonomy): domain Eukaryota; kingdom Metazoa; phylum Nematoda; class Chromadorea; order Rhabditida; family Trichostrongylidae; genus Ostertagia; species Ostertagia ostertagi. The sequence goes on from MU869046.1 coordinate 24,088, forward strand.
TCACAGGAAGCAATGCTGCCATAAAACTCACAATCGACATGGAACCAAAGACAGCAAGTTTTGATTTGTGTGTTAAGTTTGGATTGCTCTGAATGTTAACCACTATTAAATTGAGCCACTTGACCTTAATGCTGTAGAGTCATTCAGAGAATTCTAGCAAAATATACATAATAACTAGGACTTGCTAGAATATTTGTACGTCTTCTCTGTCAACACTTGTCTCTGTGTTAACAGCGTGCGACTAAATAAGATTCAAGACCGGCAAAACAGCACAGCGAGAAAAGGCTGTCGAAAGCAATCTATTTGGTCACATTTTCTCATCAAGATTAGATCTAGCGAATTTCTCTTTGCTCAATTTTAAATTGTATTTATTTAATTTGATCACCTAACTACCCTTCTATTAAATTCAACATTCACTAAGAAGGAATGGTCACTAAATAATACTGAAAGCAGCCTTCAGGTGAAACGGTGCTATGAAGGAATTCTTCACAGAAGAATCATGATTCTGCTTCAGCCATAAATCACCTGCTTGAGACTAATCATCCACGACAAGAATGGAACCTACAGAGAAAATGCATTTAATTTGGTGAAAAATTCGAAACACCGAAAGGACTGCTACGCGTTTAAAGTAGGGCCGCACATCAGTCGCAGATGCTGACGAGAACGCTCCCACTCGGTTAACGTAGTGGTGTCACTAAAAACTCTGTGGTCTTTTGATTTATTGCATTCACACACTTCTACTGCATCTTATTCCATCAATCGATTTGGCTCTACTCTCCAAAATCGCACGCTTTAACACGGTTCTTTCATTGCGTCGCCTGGTAGGTAGCCGCCCCAAGGCGGACTTCTTTCCATGCCCCACCTTTGGCTCCGCGACTTTCACCTTCGATTGCCCATACAGTGTAGTTTTTGTAAGTCTGTTTCTCTTCGGAAACTGAATCTTCATGCGTGAAATTTTGTGTGCTGTTTCCAGTGATCACAGTTGATACATTCTTGATGAGAAATAATGCAAGGATTTTTCGCGAAATTTTCCTTTATCATGTGACTGAGAGCATATCTGTCAGAAAAGGGGGACGTGCGGATTTAATTTCTATGGCGAAGTGTTCTATGTGTGATCCTGCATCCTTGTGTTAACTTTGCACCACCATCTGCATTGCTTAACAGTGATCCACTGGACCGCTGTGAAATTATCGCTGAGTTGCTCAGTCCGTTCTCCCACGAACATGGAAAGCATCTATACCCTCCCAGTTCCACTATGCAGCATTTATGAACTAGACAATGGAACAGAGCAACATTTGTGTCCTAGGTAGCAGTTCTCCTACAGTCACAGTCGTTTTCAAAGTACTGCAACAAAATTCAAAAAAAATTACAGTAGTCGTATACCGTTCGTGACCACGGTATTCACAAGGTGTCCACAGCCTCACAATTTTGTAGAGTGTGCAAGATTACGAATACGCTTTGAACGGAATCAGACGCCCACCACTTTAACCTTTTGAACAATGTTTGACGTCTACAATAGCGTTTTGTTGTCACAGTGCACTCTTGTTTTTAGTGCACGGTTGTGCCGTAGACAGAAGAATAATGTCAATCTGCTCTATGCTTCAAACAACTAGTTAGATTCCAGAACCTCAGATTGAAAACGAGTAGGCACAGAGGGTATCAGAAAATTCGACATCTATTTTTTCACAAGGTTGCTGTTAAGCGATTTCATGCGGTTAGGATTTGGTGGGTTTGTCATTAGGACATTGCTTTCGATTATTATTATATCGGATTGTGAAGCGATGTATCAGTCGTGAATTGTATGAGGGATGTCATACATTCAATACAAGTGTCGTTCGTTTGCACTTTGGTGTTTATTGGTAGAAACTCGATGAAATTGCAGTATATAAGTGAGCTACACGCGTAAGCCAACGTCGTCCCTTCTCCGGCTTCCGAAGCTTCCAGGTGTGTTCAATTCTCTCCAAAAGAAACGTGGCACATGATCTTTTTAATTTCAATCCTATCCACACGATAGGTGTTCTATACACCCGAATACCCTTTCCTCGAAACACATTCCCCATATCAAAGATATCCTGTTTGCAAGCAATTATCAATGCAGTACCTGACGACTCGAATTAGTGTTAAAAGCTTAAAGCGCGACTCGCATTCTTACCATTCGGAATTCGCACTCAACACAGATGTCTGCGCTCTACGTATAATAAACCTCACGCACACGCATGCAGGAATACCACCAAATTTCTTGCGGGACTACCTAATGATTACTTTATGGTTTCACGGTAAGCAATACCCGAAACTGGCGCGAAATTTCAACAGCTGGAAGGATACACTAGCGCACTTTGTAATTGTTTTGAGGCGCCACTCCCAAATGTGATCTTTAGGTGATCCTGTTTCTTGTTAAAAATACAAAACATTTTTTGGAATAACTGTTCAAACATAAACCCTACAATGTACCAAAGAAAGTAAGACTGCAATAACTATGCACAGCCTTTATGAAGCTTGAATTTTGAGATTCGCCTCTGAAAAACCTTGAACCATATCTTTTGAGTTGCCACCGTCCCAAGCAAGTCTGCAAACTCTCCACATTTGCCGGATCGTCTCCACATGAACCCAGGTCAAAGGGCTACAAACATTCTGAGCGAGGTGGCCGAGATTCTTCCGACCAGCCTGACGACTGAGTCGGGGAATGACCACTGCCTGCGAAACTTCTGACCAAAATAAATCCCGACACCGCCCTCCGCGCTCCTCTCATCCTCAGAGGGCAGAGCTTAAGTGACATCATGAACGTGGGTTCATGACAATAATTACACGCCGGAAAAAGGAAATAAGCATGAGTTAATATCACACAAGAAAGAACTACTAATTTGTGACTCTTCCTTGTATGAGCGCTACATTAGACGAATTCACGATAAGAACGAAAGTCGAAGAGAGGGGAATGGCTAGTTGGGATAGAGGCGGACCTGCTGAGGGTGCTGACCAACGCGCAGTTCAGTTGGTCAGCACCCTCAACGAAAGATTTGACCTCGGCGCTCCAGCATAGCTCAATCTTGCTCGCCGCAAGTCTATACGCAACGAGTGACCAGATAGCGGAGAGAGCTTAGTGTTGGAAAGTGCACAAAGATGAGAGTCGCATCAATGCGGAAATCAACGGGCAAGGAACGGGTCCCATTTCTCGAGCTCTAGACCATTTTTCTCAGTTTGTTCCTTTTTTTGTGCATCACTGACCACCTCTAACTTAATTGAAATGGGTTGCTTTTTCAGCGTTGAATCGTCCTTTGAGCCCTTTCTCTGCACCTATTTTATTTTTCATCTATACATTCCGCTAGTATTCTAGCATAAGGTCACTGATAAACCAGCAGCAGCTCAGTGGATCATATTTTCTTTTATATTATTAAACTGATCCCCGGCAACCGTTGTTCCGCTGTGCTAATTTCCACACGTGGAACCAACACCTCTTGAGGGTGACGCGTATGCAAGAAAAAATGTTTCATATTAGAGAACGTCATGAGAATTATGGTGTATTCTTATAATGACACTCACTGTCCTCCGGCTGCACTGCAGCACTGTGGGTGAAAGACTGAAAGTAGGCGTTCAGCGGGTGCTAGTAGAGCCTTATAGCTGGAGCTGTTGTTATTATACAATCATACGCTTGCAAAACTTGATAACTTTAATGTTGCAAGCTATCCAATTCTGTTAGCGCTTCGCTCACTATGAGGTTCATTATCACTTCATTTTGCACACGGACAGACATACAGGCACAGAGACAGTCGAAATCTCGAAGTCAGATTAGGCGTGGCTATGGATTTGACGTGGCCTTTGCCGCACTTGATAAAAGCCGTGAGGATAGGCTGTCTCTAACGTACTCCATTGATATCAGCACAGCATGCTTATCCGTGCAACTTCCATCGAATGCGGAGGCCGCCACGTCAAACCCATAGCCACGCCTAATCCGACTTCGAGATATCGAGTGTACATAGTATCGGCAAACCAAGTTAGCGGTTTATGTAATAGAAGCATTCACGCTTTTATCCGAGCCTTGAGGTGATAGGAAGCAGTAATGAACAAATTGCTGATCCTGAATATGCAGCATGCCTACGCCATGCTTGATATCCTTGAGATAGAGCAAAGGCTTTACTCTATTTGGGACTCAAAGCGCTATGATACTCATGGTCCTTTAATTATATGTCACACTGTGCAAAAGGTTGACGTAGCACAATTTCACTCCGGAACACTGTTGTCGCGAAAGTTTCAGCGCTCTGAGCTCGTATGGAGAGAATCTTTAATTCTTGAGAAAGTTCCATATCAAAATCAAGCAAATTGTTTTAGACTGAGACCACGCATCTTAATCTTAAAGCACGAAATTAGTCTTTTCTTCTGCTCCCTTCTATTATGCTTCTTTTCCAGGTACCTGCAATGTTTCGTGGGGGTCTACTGATTCTCCTAACCTCTTCTCTATATGTTTGTGGTGAGTCCTTCAGTAACCACCGCCTCATTATGTGAGAATGATATCGTGTTTTTCCAGCTCAAGGACAGAGCAGCAGTGGTGTTGGTCAGAAAGTGAAGGACTACATGAATGACGTGAAGAGAGAAATGGAACTGGTCCGGAAATATCTCTCATTTTTGAAGGACACAATGAAAGACAAACATCTGAGCGAAGTGTTCGCTTATCTTAATAGGCCATCATATGACTGGATGGAGAATGACGGAAATGAATTTGATGACTTCACAAGGAAAGTGCTAGATCTTGCCAATTACATCGCGAGACCTGAGATCAAAGAACAATTTCGAAAGATGAGACGATCTCAAGCGTATAACTATTCGCGGATGATGGACTGTATAGCCAGAACCGACATGGGTAGAGCCATGGCTCATTTGCGCAAGAACCTCTCTGAAAGACAGCAGCTAATGGATCATTCTCATAGACTGGAACGCAATTGCGAATTCAACTTTTTCAAGTAGAGAGCTATTTGCTACTACGTTCGTACCTTTCATGACTGTGTTATGATGTGGTATAAACATTCCTGCATTTTCACATTCTCTTAAACTGGAACGCTGTTGCGAATTGAACTGTTTCAAGTGAAAAGCTATTTGCTACTACTATCGCACCATTCATGACAGTGTTATGATGTGATATAAATATTCCTGTGCTTTTACTCCTTGTTCAGCGATCTTGTTTTTGTGCAGGTGTGGCCGAGTGGGTAGGAGTTTATACTCATGTCTGCACGTCTGAAACCGTAAGGTTTTATCCTTGTTGAGCCTTAGATGCCGTACGGAAGTTCCAGAAATGGTTCTATTATAGTACCAGCGTCAGTGCAAGTCAGACAGGCCGGCTGATGAAAGCCCTTGTCACACAAACCAGGTTTAAAAGTCGCGAAACTATACGAAGGCTACCGAAGAGTGAGCGGCCTCAGCCAAAGAAACTAGTTCGAACTGGGACTCCGAGCGCAGGATCGTTGACCGCGAAGTCCCGAGAGGTTGCTGATCAGATGACGCGCAGGAATATCCAAGTCCTATGCTTTCAGGAGATGCGACGGAAAGGGGCAAACGCACTTGTCCACCTGCCGGGGATTCCGCAACGCACGCTTTACCCTGCTTCTGAGTCTCTCTATTCGCGATGAACGTTCTCCAAACTGCCAGATCATGGCTGTAGCCAAGTTCAGTTCACTCACTTCCTAGTCGTCTTTCACATCTACACATTTACCTCCGTGCACCTTTTTGATACCTCTTTGTCACTGCCGACGTGGCCATTTAGGTCACCTGCTATAGGAGGTGATGGCCTTCTGTAATCGACCTTATGGCATCGTCAAGGCTGAGTAGGGCAGGGATAGCTGAGTGGTTAAGAGATTAGACTCATGTCTGCACCTCTGATAAGCTGCGAGTTCGATCCCTGCCGAGGCTCTGAACCATGCCTTGCAAAAATTGCAAAAATGTCTCTAGTACCAGCTTCAGGTTGACAGGCTGGCTGATGAACAACCCAGTCACACAAAACATGCCCAAAGTTAAAAAAGGTATCAGTAATAAAGCTAGGACGTCACCCGGGAGTGGCGCACAGAACCCTCGCCCGAGTTCTGTGGTCAGGGGAGGACTAACGAGGAGTGAATGACCTCGGTCAAAGAACTAGTTCGGACTCTAAACGTAGGATCACTAATTGGGAAGTCCCGAGCAGGGTGAATATCGGTCGAGGAATTACTCGACAGGGGGATCGTCCCTGTCGGGCTGGGCCATGGGGGGTTGTACTCTTGGGCGTCAGGAACAGCAGTGGTATCGTGGTGCAGATAGGTAAGAGGGTATAGCGCAGCAGAAAATGAAAACATCTTAAAAAACATTAAACTTTCTTTGCAGGTTCAGTCGCTCCATTCCTCCACCTTCATGAGAAGGGCGTACTTGAAGGCAGTAAAGAATGAAAGTGCCCCCGCAAAGAAGACTGCCACATGTGCGCACGCGCTGCAAAGGCACCTCCTCTGCCTATCGCTCGCTCCTTCTACCTCAATACCTCGCTGAGAATGGCACAGTTGTTAGGGACCCTGTCAAAAGCGACAACCGTGAAGGAATAGCCCTGGGCAAATGAAGTTCTTCTTTCAATGAAGTGGTAAAAGTTACGAAATGCGTTTACTACAATGCAACTTCTGTCAACTGGTCATGATCATATGACACCTTCGAATCGATTGTGCAACTTCGAGTGAGGTCGGATGCATAACCCATACTCAGACAAAATTCGATGATGACGATTGCCCCTTTTCCTATTGCTTATGTTGGGAGGATGGTTTCTAGATCCATTTCAAGCGTTGCCAACAATTACACTTATGGTGAAGGAGGGAGCGGATTTCCAGGTTGCCGGATCCGTCCTCGTTACGTACTCGACGCAGATATCTTCTCAATTAGGAAATGTAGAAGAAAGCTAGGAAGACCATCAGAAAGCGCAGGCCTTGCAAAAACTAGCATGAAAATTTCAGCGTCCTCGACATTTACTCGGCGAAATTTGAGAGACCCTATCTTTCTGCGTGGAAGGCTTTCAGAGCAATTTCAATACTTCTTGGAAACGCAAAATCCAGCTCTATCTAACTCTACTCTAAACTGCTTCAGAGGTTATGAAATGGAGAAATGCAACCTTTTTATCGAGGGTGCATTTCGACGGTTTTTTTCGGGATTTCAACAAATCTGACCCAGTGACAATCGCGCCGCAGCTGCCATTGAATCGGCCGTTGATTGATACACTCGGCTGTTTCGATATACTCAAGCAGGATTTAAGATTGAATCACAACCCCGTGCCTTCAGGATTTCTGTGCATTTCTGAACGAACATGACTTTGAGGTCACACAAAGTTAAAGCCTCTTTCTTCGACTCGATATTTCAGTAAATACACAAAAGTGTGCAGCGATGAAAGGCAGTGCACAGATGACAAGATGAGGCGTCCATAACATTATTTTGCAGGATTTTTTGTTTGATTCATTTTGCAGGACTTATTTTGATTAATTAATTGAATTAATTTGCTCTGTTTTAGGGGGTCGTGCCAGGATCTCGACTTCGGGGGGTCGTACTTCTGCGACCACGTATTCGACATGATTTTCACCTTGGTCCCGAGAGGTTGCTGATCTGATGACGCGCAGGAATATCCAAGTCCTATGCTTTCAGGAGATGCGATTTAAAGGGCCAAAGCAAGCGAAATTGGGAAGGGTTCAACTCGACTACAATGCAGTAGACCCAAATGGAACATGTGGCCATAGTGGTTAGCGGATCGCTCAAGACTTTGTCTCCGCTAGTGAATAAGATCAGCTATCGGATTATGGCATGCGAGCTTACAAGAGGAGGTCGTTCAGGGTGCTGGGACGCTTTTTTCAAAACGGTTTTTTGCGTGCCGTAGGCCGGCTCTCACGGTAGACCAACATCTACTGTGTTCCACTGTTCGCCATGGAGCGCCCCTTTGAAGGTCAAAAATCGAAAAAAAATGGTAGAATGTGTGGTTTTTAGTGCCTTTGGAGTGTCAGTGCTTGAACTTGTGAAAAGCCCCCGCCAAATTGAATGCGTACTGATGAAGACCGTCATTCGAAAGAGCGCTTAAATTCGCCTCAAATTGAAAGTTCCGATCAGTGGTAGTGCTGAAGAATGGTACGAGCTGCTTCATAGGCGTAGTCAGACATTACATAAGCGTAGCAGCGAAGCGCGTGGTCAGTGGATGGTGTGTTCGGCCTTGAGTGTGCACGTAGTTCTGTGGGGTTCTGTACGCCCTACGGCAGTCTTTTTGCGATTTTGATAAACGTTCCCAACAACCGACGCCAAAATGCGTTAGAGTCAACTACCGCTATATTGCAATCAGGCAACCGCCAGCTCTTACAAATGGCTTCTTCTATAAAAACTGGCGACGGATAAGTTTGACAGCGCCAAACTGGCCGCCAAATGACGCCTACAGTCAAACGAAAGACATATCCGTGATCAGCGACTACTGATCTACCCCCATATGCTGGATTTCGGGAAAATCGGGATTTTAGAACTAACTTTGCAAAAGGTTACCATGGGCTACGGTCGTCATGCATGCCAGCGAGCATTGAAGACGGCGCGGCGCGGAAATCAAGCGACAATGCACTGTTGAGTTTAACGAGAACAAGATTTGTTTTTATACAAACATTTCCATCCACGCCCCAGTCCTTGCGAATCAATCCAGCATCGAGATGCAGCGTGGAGTGGAAAATCCGTGGATCAATATACACGTCCTGATGCGAGCGCGAGGATCTGTCGACTTCAAAATCATGTGTGTCTTGTTGTCATTAGCCAGCCTTGGGTGTCTGCCATTGCCCATATTAGTATTTGGAACTGTCTCATTACTTGAGGAGGAGAAACAAGGAATTCGTTTCCAGTCACCAGCGTGCAAGTACTTACGGCTGACCTATCAATGGCCACATTTCGCGACCAAGGGCAAAATCGACATCAATCTTTTTCCGATATGCGTCAATTACGCCTTTCCGGCGCCATTTTGTGTCTTTTCGGCACTACAACTGTGTTCCGCTAGGATTCGCATATTTTGAGTGCAGTACTCATTCATGGTCTCTTGATAATGAATACGGTACCTAATATGTGACTGGCGCTAATGTAAGCGAATTTCGAGGCCAGTCTGAATGCAAAATTTTGTCGTCAGAAGGGACGACCCTGGACATTTCTTTCCATTTTTTAACCTTCAGTCGGGGCCGACTCAGCGAAAACGAACATAGTACTGTAGTTCCCTGTGAGAGCCTCTACAGCATGCAAGAACCGCATTTTAAAAAACGCTCTAACACCCTGAGACGACCTCCTGTAGACACAAAAAGAAAGATTCTGGACCATCCTCCTTGTGTACACACCGCAAGCCGGATGTCCCTAAGTGATAAGGAAGACTCTATCTCAGTCTTCTTCTTCTTCTCCTTAGCGTTAGTCCCGCGCAGTCGCGAAGTCCGCTGTCTTTGAACAGTCGTCGCACTTCGCTCTGTCTAGGCATCTCTTGCAGTGGCCGTGATTTACTTAAGGTCCTTCTTGATCACATCCTTCCACCTTTCGTCAGGGCTCTCGCGGTCGCTTGCCTTTGCACCTCGAACTTCATCGCATTCTTTATCGGGTGACTTTCCACCTGTCTCAGCACATGTCATACCACCGCAGTCGTTGCTCGCTCACCTTCAGCTGACAGGGGCAGTCTGCATGAACGCTCTGATATCCTCGTTCCTGACCCCAATCGCAGAAATCAATGCGCAAAGACTTTTCTTGGCATCCCAACAAGTATAGTTTATTTTTCGCAACTTTTTCTGCGTCTATACATGCCAGCTTTTGCGTAGTGCAGTAGGCTTCCTCCCAACCTGCTCAAAACGAACCAAACTTGTCTTAATAATTCTTCATTTTGTTAAGTTGCAAGAATTGCGATAACAGCTGAGACCGCCCGGAGGTGGGTGCAGAGGCGCCAAATGGTGTTGCTATGAAAAAAAACCAGCAAATGGCGAGAAACTCGAGCAAGGGTCTTTTTCTGTCCCTCGACGCTTCGGTCGCTGTCGCTGCACCTTGTCCTTGTTTAGTCATACTATTAGTGCCGTGTTCGGAATTTCACTATTACATACCCCAGAGGGGGTGAGATGGGTCAAAATTTTTTCGCTGAAATTTCGCAGTATGGGGGTTATCGAGGGTTCCTGACACGAAGATGACCTCACTTTTTGGCGCTGGCGCCAAATGGCCGCCATTCGCGCCAATTGGCGCCAAGGGTGTTCTCACGAAGGGCGCTGAAACTTCGCTATGTGCGGTTATCGAGGTCCTGATCACGATATGACCTCCTATTTTTGGCGCTGAGCCTCCTATTACGGCCATTGGCCCCCCCCAGTAAAAGGTTGGAAGGAGGATCCGGAGCAATTTCCACGCTCGGACCAGTCAGCGTTGTGGGAAAGGCTGTAGGACCTAAGCGATTTCCCACGCTTGGACAACCAGGCCCTGTGTGAAGGCGATGTGACCCCAGGCGAATTCCCACGCTTGGCAGACACCAGGTTATGGGAATCGGGTGCGTTGCCATAGGCTCATTTCGCACTGTCGTGACCGAAAGTGCAAGCTATGCGCTCTGCACGCTTTGAGCAACCGTAATCGCCAAACGGAGCTGATGGAACTGGCTCATTGACGGATGTCGTCGAAAAACTGCAGATGGATCACCTGCAGTTCCAGAGATGGCTCTGCGAAGTATGGGGCTGATGTCCACGCCAATTATGTCCTTCCTGCCCAAGGATCCATGCAGTTTCAATGGTCGAGCCGGCACTAATATGCCTCGCTCCCCGAACACGAGCTCTGGCCAAAAAATGGAGTATATTCGCATGACAGCGGACCCTCAGATAACCCCCATATGCGATAGTTTTCAGCGAATTTCGCGTGGAGAACACCCTTGGCGCCAATTGGCGCCAAATGGCGCCAATTGGGCCAGCGACCAAAAAAAGGGAGGTCATATACCCGTGATCAGGACCCTCTAGAACCCCCATAGTGCGAAGTTGCAGCCTAAAAAAATTTTTTGGACCCATCTCACCCTCTGCGGGTTGTAAGTGCTAGTGGCCGTTTCATATGTCTCATCTATAACGAACATTCACTGTGCACTGCAGAAAAGAATCTTCTATTTCATGAACTGTAACCTGTTGTACCGGTTTCTATACTCGATATTCAGAGGTTGGGCGTAAGCGTTCACCAGAAAGTGAACGTCGCACTTGATAAGAAGCTATATGGATAAAGTTGCTTCCACACATTATCGCTGAAGGGACGGCCGTCATTAGTGGCGCGATCAAATCGGCATTGTAGCGCAGAATCGCGAGATGCCCCACCCTGCCTGCGACCGGACAACTCGTCGTCACTCACAGAGCAGCTAAAGTCAAGCGAGGCCGTCCGAGAGAATTTTGGAAATACGACCCCCCCCCACCCCCTCCACCGCGAGGGCCGAATGTCCAATGAAACAAAACTCTATCAAAAAGACACAGAACTATGAACAAGCGTGAAAAGTTGTTTTAATTCTCCCCCAAAAACTAGTCATAAAAAGCCTTGCTACACCACACCCCCCATCAAAAAAATTCGATATCAAGAAGATAAAAAGTATGAAAAAGTCAAGAAAATGAAGCAGAAAAAAAAAAATAGCGTTTTCATTTCGGACGGAATTTTTAGCGGAGTATTTGTTCATTTATTGATAAGTCCTACCAAAACGAGGCAAACGAGGAAACAGACCAACAAAAAACGACAACTAGCCACTAAAAAATGGCACAACCATTACAACATCTAGCTTCTTTATTTATTTCCCTCCACAAGACTTACCAAATCTAGTATTACACAGATTGTGGTTTTCAATTTGCACGTAGCCTTCAGTGATAGAAGCTTTTACCGCCTTGCCAAGCTTGATGTGGTGACTGACTTTGGACGTGAAGCAGCTGATTTCTATTGGAAATTTGAAAAATATATCAAATGATCAATTAACTTTCTTCAAATTATGACGAATTTCAATCTGAAAGCAGATTTGGACGTTTATGTGAAGGTTTTTCGTAATCAGTATTTAAATTACAGAAAAGTTTAAGATATAACAATTAGTGGGTAATTAACGAGAAAATCGAGATGAGCACGAGTTTTTACACTTTCCGAAAGGCAAAACTGCTTCATTTTTCGTCTAATTCGAGAAGTTAATAGTGGACAGACAAAACTGGAGATTATCCTCTACAAAACATTGCCTTTAAAGCAGCTCTATACGTCCAGTATTCGAAAAATGCCCACGGAGAGGATTTTCACAAAATTAACGAGGAAAATTTGTTGCGAGGGGCCGAGTTTTTTTACTCCTAAAGCAATAACTCGGTCAAACTCATCCATCCGAAAAGTAAGTACGCTTTATAAACTGAGCAAGATTTGCCTCTATTAAATTATTTACTAGAACCTTGCTCCAAACGTCCGTCATTAGAAAAACGGCTACGTTGGAGATTTTGCACGAGTTACGCCGAACGGTTACTTTTTCGTTTACATTGCGCACATATTTCAAGCGCTATTATATCCTTTCAAGGCGATTATGTACTAAGTAAGAGCAGATGGAATCACTGCTTTCTCTCTTAAGAAAAGTGTATTGTTAGCTTCGCAATTTTAAAGATTACATATTATGAATTTACCCGAGGTCATGTTAACGCTGTTGAATGGGGTAAACCCCTGTAAATCGCGACGGACACTTTCAGAATTTCTCTCGATTTGTTCACTGAATGAGGTGTTTGTCTCAATGGGCCGGTAGTTGGAGCGGCGCGTCAACAACTGACCCTTATCTCGATTGCGCGTGTTACTCACAACCTCTTCGATTCGGCGGTCTTGCTTGAAGGATGAAATATCTCTTGGAAAGCGTGCAAATCAAGATTTCTTTGATTTGCTGTGGTGAATAAAACACGTGAAGTGAACTAAGAATTACTGGAGCTCAGAATCAGAAAATTATGTGTGGACTCGTGAAATATCATGTTTCATTGGAAATCTCTAAGCGGTGGCTCGACTCATCCTTGATATTTGCTCTTCCAACGGTGATCACCCACTGCATCAAAATGGCTCATCTCGTTCCACACAGCGGGCATACAAAACCCCCACCCCCCTCCCCTCTGCGACGTCGTTGAGCGAGTCCTCAAACGCTACGTTGACCCTGCCCTCACAAGCCCTTCAACTAGTAGACTTCATAAGCTGATTCGATGGTGATAATGTGAACAACAAAACATCCGCTGAGTCCGAAAAGATCTAAAAAAGGGGCGATAAGTTCCTGCTGGGCTCCGATGCCAAGGCAACAGGCACGCGCGAGGAAGTGCTGCGGCGATCTAGTTAATCTGGCCACAGCAGGTCTGGATGATTACGGGCTGCACGCTCGCAATGCCGTATGGGATTCGTGCCATATGACGCACACCCATCGCTGGATATCAAAGCAAAGATGCGTGGCAACCAGCACATCCAGGCAACTTCCTAGAGTGCACTTCACTTCCGGTGACACGTCTACCCAACTTTCGGATATCGGCTGTATCCATGTTGGTCTGTAGGTCCGAAATGAAGATGTGATATGTGAAGTGAGCTTAAACAGGCCGCCCAGCGAAACTGGGTAGCCTCAGCGAAGACTTGCTCATTCGTGTTTTGCATGCCTGTTGTTGATTAAACAGCACCCAACGGCTAGTGTGAGCACCTACTTAGCAATTTTATGGGTCCTTTTAGGGCTGCAGTGGCTGCCTAAAAAGCAGGGAAGGAAGGAGGGACATTGACATGGAGGGACAGCACGAACGCCAAAGCTCGCACAGCGAAGAGAGCATTACGGCAGTTACCGGCAGGACCAACCGGGGTCAGCTATAAGAGAAAGCTGAATCTAATATAGGCTTCAAGGATGTTGGCACTCGGCACGTAAAAAGCAAGATGAAGAAGTACACTCGCACAGCACGTCTGGTAGCGTATGTCTGATCACGTTGGACCAGTTCTGCTCAGAGGACGCTTTTTTGCGTCGAAAGCGCGCTTCGATTCGTCTTCGTGGACTCTCCTCTACCCTCTCCACTAAACATATTTCTCTTTATTGACATCAACTTTATCGCGAGTTTTGCCTTTTGCGATCTCTTCTACTGCATATGATTCATTTAGTATTTCGACACACAATATTCATGGCTCTATTTTGCTAGTGTAATGACCAACTCACGGCTTGGACATTTGCAGAGGATTAGAGTTTTATTTGAACATAATCAGAAGAAACGTACTGCTGCCCTGAACTGTGCTAGAACATGGTCTGTATAGCATTTTCATGCAGATTTATTACTTTCTTCTGTTATTCTATTCAGATCTTTTAGAATGTCAGACTGGTTGCTCCTCAAATGCGTCTACGTCTGACAGCCCCATCGTGAAGTCTGAAGATATACTTCCGTAGTAATTTTGACATGCGTGATCGATCCGGACATGGGCAGTATTGGGCATCTAGTCCTGGGAAGCCCTCGACTCCAGGCATTCCTGGCTTTCCATTAGCTCCTTTAAGTCCCGGCATCCCTGGTGGCCCAGGTAGTCCCACTGGTCCAGGCATTCCACCAGCTCCTGACGTTCCAGCAGATCCCGCAACGCCTGCCGGACCAGGGGGTCCCATGGGTCCAGGTGGTCCTCTCCCTCCGTATGCAATTTGCTCACATCTTCCAGGATCTCCAGGACTTCCAGGCATTCCTTTCAATCCTGGCGGTCCTGCATCACCTTGCGGGCCCGGAGGACCTGGAGGTCCATATCCGCCATCGGGACCTTTCATACCAGGATTGCCATCATTGCCAGCGCAACCCATAGGGCCATCTGGACCAGGTGCGCCTGGAGGTCCCATTGGACACTTTATGCATCCTAGTGTTGCACCACTGCCTGAAAGACTAATACCATCACGACCGTGCTTCCCTGCTATACCAGGCAGTCCAGGTTCTCCTCTTTCTCCAGGTAGACCGGGAGGACCTGGTGGACCTACAGGACAACGTGGTGGTTGCGGATTACAATGGCATATCTGACGCGGTAACCGTATCCTTCTCGATTCCCTTTTGATTCGGAAAATATCGTGAGGCTCGGGTTGCATCTCTCGCCATGCCGTGTTGGCGATGTCCTGTAAAGCAAACTCTCCAATTTTCCAGGATTTTTTTCATTTGCTTTCTATTATGTCACCTTTACTTCAACCAGTTGGCTAATGGTTTCAGCATAGAATTCTTCGATATCGGTGATGAGATATCCAACGGTGACCAAGCATACGGCCGTCATTATCGCTGCTGTAGTCACTACGCCAGCAGCGATGGCAGTGGGCGACGTCATTGCAGTGCCTGGAATTCAAAGGTGATCTAAAAGTATGCTGCTAAAGTTTACGGTGGAGTGCATAAAATAAAAAATCGATTTCACTCAATTGCTTCAAAATGAGCCACGTCCCTGATTTCCATTGAGAATCACAGATGCATGATCGACGCTTATGGTTAGGTGTATGCTTCAAGGCACCCTCCGGGATTGAGCATGTACACCTGTTACACCCGGACCTAGGAGACAGGCAAACAAGCATAAATGCCGCGCCCCTTTGCAGCCTGAAAGTGCGCAACAAAGGCGCTCGAAGCTCGCGCGACCAGCAATACACGCCTTCACCCGCAAGCCCCGCCTTCCGCGGTTAGGTGTCACGTGACGCTGTGGGAAAAGTGGGCTCAATTGCGGCGACGGTTGCATTGCAAATCAATGTCATTGACGCTGCAACTTTAGCTGTCCGTGAAACACGCAACACACCCCCTTCTGTATCCCAAGGTAGAATGCAGCTAAAAGAAAGAGGTCCCTATCCTGAGCGTAAGAGGACGTTTCTCTTGCTTTATTTCACTTTTTTGGACCACTTCCCACCTCCAGCCTCATTACTGAACGCTCCTCCTCACCGATTTTATCCCGGAGTTTGCCCGAAGCAGGCCCTTATCCCAGAAAAAGTCTAGCGCGGATCATTTGTTTGTAGCGTAGATTAAGCCCATGGGGGAGGTTTGATCCATGAACCTGCGCACCAGCGGACCCTCTCTACTGCGCCAGCCTGACTTCCCGATCAAGCCGAATAACAAGAAGCACGAACAGAACGGATTTGCGCAAGCCGAATCGTGTTTGTCAGTAAATAAAATAATAAAAGCACACAGCATAAAATCGATCTGAACTGAATCACTTTGGGCTTGAGGGACCATTTTTAGGTCATGCCACGCATTGCAGTTTTTCTTGGATGCGAATCTCGCCTGAAACAGTGAGTACGAAAAGCCCAGCTTATAAAAAATCATGTTTCATCATCTCCGACAGCTATTGCTACACTTCAAGGTCGATTCTGCAGGAATGCAAGCCTTGTTGCCTTTACTCAGACTTTTTGCGTTAAACTGAACACTATTGCCCGTGACAATCAGCGCCTACTGTCCAGCCAAACCAACCTTTTGCCCGCTTAGAAAAGAATATTCTGTGATGACAATGAGTTGGCAGCCAGAAAACGTTATCGACTGTCAATTGGAGGGTCACTAATACTCTAATGGACAAAGATTGTGACCGCACACGGAATCTTCAAAAAGGTGCCCGCAAAGTCTAATAGGAAGTTGCAAACAGGAAGAACACATTTCACTTCCGGAACACAGCAAATTATTAACAGAACTGTTGAAGCGAAAGTGACAAAACGCTGGTTTAAGTGTTTGGGGCTTTTATACATCAAGTGTAATCGTTGATCCATTATTGTGTTTTGACATCGCTAGAGAGCAAGTCAAGTTCTCACCGTTTTTGCTCGCCGAATCTTCGGTGAATCCTATTGCCAATGATACCACGCAAGCATCTGTAACGAGTTCCTGGGTTGCGAAAGCACCTCGGCACATCCTACTTTGTAAAGTGTAAAAGTCGCTATAAACAACATTAAGAGCTGGTCCTATACGACAGGATAAGCTGCATTGATTGATATCGCTCCGTGTTTAACTTGCTTGCATTCTGATCCTTATTACTTCAAGGTCTCAAACAACAAAGCAAGGTGCATCCAAAGTACGTGAGGTTGGCCAAAAGTGTTTTGTAATACGAGAAAACCTATGTTGATCGTGAAGTGTCAGCTTGTGCCTACTTCACGAAACCAACCCTTATCGCTAGGAGATCTGAGCTGAAGCTCCGAAGACCGTCGGTCGTGGTTTCTCTGGACCGGGTTCAACAGCTGGCAGCTTTCTAGCCCTACGAACAAACCGCCAAAGTGCGTTCCTAGGAGGGTGTCCAATGTGTTCGAAAGGCAAAAACACACAAAGTTTCGACATATTTTCTGAATTTTGCCAATGCTATTAATTATAATGACCAAACAATATGAATTTGCTGTCCTTTCTTTCTCCATGAGCTGACTCCACTTCCCGGAATACACAATACAACCACATAAGTTGTAGAGGGGGTGGTCGGCAAGGCGGGTCCAGTTCGCTTCTGATTCGGCTGAACGGCCCACCTTGCGACGACTCTAATACAACTCGATTAGAAAGGAATATCAAAAATGAACGCGGATTCGTACTTATTTCCATCTCACTGTTTCCCTTTGTTAAAATAGTCAATCTCGGAAAATATTCGATTTTCTATTGGAAACTTGCGCTTCAAACTGTAAACTCCCTGAGTTCAAGCAAGAGCATGATCTCCCTCGGACGGTATCAAGGTTGCCCGCACCCAGAAAGAGAATGAGCAGGACGTTGCATTTTTTTCGCTTTTCTAACAAGAGGGACGAGGAAGTGTCGGTCCTACCGCGTTGCGACCCTTTTCGAAGTTTTTTTACGACCGCCCCCCCCCCCTTCACACACTCATCGGCACCATGAGCCCTGTTTCTATTAGGTCGCAGACGAAGTCTCGCGCAGTTTCTTCAAGTCCTGACAAACGGGCTGCGCATGTAACTTGGAAAGGGGATAATTTTTTTGACCATACACAGGAATGAGTAACATCCCATTTTTCATTTCCGAGTCTCACCATCCTGCCAGGCTCTTTTGGAAGCCTGAAAATGCTATAAGCTTCTACCATGTACGTCGCACTAGACTTCTTGCGAATTTTTGTATGGACAACAAGCAGCGAGCGAATCCTGCCGCAAAATATGCTCTGTTGGAAGTAGGGGGGAGTGTAATTGAGAAACCTGCCAAAGCTTTTGGTTGCAGAAAGGCTCCGCGAAGAAAACTACAAACCCGAAGATGACGCCCAACGAAAATTAATTTCGACATGCATGCACGCATGCAAGCGCCAGAAGCTTGGCAAAGGAATGCAACTGCTTCAACATGCCAACTAGGTCGTGTTCGTCACATGCTGGAAAAAGTGAGAAAAACTTGGTCGATTGATCCCTCACTGATGACAGAGCCATTGCAGAAAAGAGTATCGGGTGTGCGAGTGTTCACTGCAGAGGAGTCGCCGTTTCGACTGTTGGATAATGTAATTACGTGGAGATGAAAGGCTGGTGCCTACCTATTCATACAAAGAAAAACAGTGAATGGATCGAACCAAAGCGCAGAGCTTGTTCCAGCCAAGAAGGTTCATCCAAGAAAGTTCCTCTGTCAGTTTGTGGAGAGTTCGGGTAACACGTCATAACGAATGCCAGACAATAACCAAGTACGTCAGACGCCGAGGGTAACTGGCTCACATTAAAAGGTCAGCAGTTGAAGTCCGAAACTTCGCCCTGAGATGGAAGAAGTTTTCTTCTTCATGACAACGGCGATGACCCATGTTTGCAAGGGTAACGCCAGGACACATTGCGGATACTTGGATCTAGCGGTTAACCCCCATCCTTCCATATTCCCCAAGGTGCTTGCGCCTACGGATTACCGACCCCTCCTTTCACTGGCTCACTTTCTCAGAGATATAAAAATACCTGACAACTTTCAATATTAAAAGCGGACCATGGGCACTGTCTTCGACTCGAAGCCTCCGAATTTTGAAGGTAAGACATTTGTTTCCTTTGTCGCCTGATGGGCGGACTGGTGTAAGTGCTGTGGGAATTATTATTAGGAATATAGTTCAATTCAAAAAAGAATGCGAAGTTTTTGTAAATTTGAGGGTTGAATACGCCCATTACTCGTTGTCGACCTAATATACTAATTCTAAGAACAGTTCGATTCACCTAATCCACACCACTTTTTAACTCCTAACTCACGCCTGGCAGAAGTGACTGTTGTGGCAAGAGCGGCTCCTTACATATCGCTCAATCCGGTGATCGAATGCCCGTGCGTCTGGGTTCAACCCAGCTCGGCCATCCCACCCGGTGCAGGATTAATTGGCAGCCAGACTTGTCTGGTCGGTAAATAAAAACCCTGACTTGATACTTGCTGCCCCCGCATAGTCAATTGTGTAGGCCCAAATCGCAACACCAAGGTGCCACGCATAATGTGCTAAATGGGATAGAATGCTGGCCCAGATCCCGAGGCAGGATTGGTCAACGGCAAATTTTTATCTGTCCTTTATTGTAAAAAGAGGGACTCTTTGTTCCTGAATGGGAGACGAATAATGCATTTCTCGTTCCCCTAGTTATATTCATACTAGGGTGAATATTGGTCGAGCATCTTTCAACGGCACGTCGAGGGTTTTCGCGTTTTCAGTTACGCTCTCCCGTCCAGACATTCACACCCGCCATGCGCAAGCCGTCCGCGCCCTCCGCGCGTACGCTCACTCTCGGCACTACTTTCGCACAGTAGAGGGCCATGGCCAAGGAATTCACCGTTATTCCCCCATCTTCCTAGGCAATCCATGCTCGGCGGCACTTTTGGACGGATAGGAAAATGTATGTAAGCTAGGGGCAGTGTTAGAGGTGCTGAGTGGATTCGGAATTGAATTCTATAGAAGCAGTTATGGTATTGAAAGGAAGTGTTGACGGTGAGGGTCGTACCCTCCAAAGCTCAGGGTGATGGGTGAGTGCCGGTAACTTTTTAAATAAGCCACGGCAGCCACACGGTTGGCCTTGCCTCTTCCCCTCCAACGGAAGTCGCTAGGTTGGTGTTGATGTCCTTATTCTGATGGTGATGTCGTTATTTGCTAGTGTGAATCGGGCTACAATCCCTTGTCATATTCGAACATGCATCGAATTCTTCTGGAATTCCGGAGGGAAGACGGGTGCGAGGCTCATTCGTAACTCATTTTGAGAACACCTCAGCGGCTTCTCGGAATCATGCAGTGTTTGACACCAGTACCTTAGGTAGGGATACATAGTGGCTGCTTCATTTGGATAGTATAACCTGTATCTAAACTGGGTTTATCTAGAATTCCATAGCCTCCAGTTGCTAATGCCTCATCATATCTGGGCAGCAGCCAAGGTTTAAATAAGATTTATCATCAATATATTACATATAATAGATACTAAAGACAGTCAATTACTAGTAGACATCGCCTGTATTGTGGTCGACAATGCTTCGTTTTGGAAAGTCTGACCTGATCTGGTGATGAGCTCACGCTTCTCTGATCCAGGTTGTGGGCATTGAGAAGTCCGGAACGACCGGACACTTACAGTAACCGGCGTCGCTACCTGGTGCTCCAGGTGCACCAGGTTCTCCTTCAGGACCATCGCTACCAGGCGCACCTGGCTTTCCAGGAGGACCTGGTGGTCCAATTGGTCCAGGTTCGTCTGACGTGGACCCTGGCACTCCCGGCTCACCTGGCGGCCCTTCGGGTCCTGGAGGCCCAGGTGGTCCAGGTAGGGCCATCCCTCCACCGCCACTAGATCCTGGTTTACCAGGTGCTCCGGGCTCACCAGGAGCTCCTGGCGGTCCTTGGTCTCCGGGAGGTCCTGGGGGTCCAGCCGGTCCTGGTGTGCCTCCAGTCGTCACAAGGCTTTTCTCTCCCGGAAGTCCATCTGGACCTGGTGGACCCGGAGGTCCATCGGGACCCGGCGGTCCAGGAGGTCCCACTGGGCACTCCGAGCATTGGCCTCCTTTACCGGTACCAGACGTCGATACGCGGCCGACACCAGGTAGACCTGGTTCTCCAGCGTGGCCTTGTTCCCCTGGTGGTCCTTGTGGTCCAGGGGGACCTGGAGGACCCACAGGGCAGCGATCACGTTGCGAAGAGCAAGGGCAATCAGAAGAACGTTTTGCTCGATGCGATTCCGCGTTTAGTTTGGCTTCCATTAGTGTCGGTCTCATTTCGTTCCACACAGAGTTTGCGGTTTCCTAAAAAGTGAGGCATAAGAGGCATTCACACTTATCGCTAAAAAGCATCCCCTCAAGATTAAGCCAGATCCGGGATTACTAGCGAAATTGAGCTGCCCCTCCCCCTCCCCCTCCCGAGAAAAGTGCACCGGTACGCAAGCAGAAAGTAGGTATAGAACTTTCAGAATGATTTGACAAAGATGAGGCACCAGGACCCTTAGGACCATGCTCCAATGGCCCCAAGCAACACCATTGAGCCACAAATCACTAGCTCGCTCAGATGCTAGTGAAGAGGATTTTCTATTTCAGCCTTGTCTTCGGTTTCCCCCCGTTTTCCCATTCTTGGCGTTACAATTCACATTCCCACTGTCACTCGCGAGCGCAATAATACTAGGTTTTCCCACAAGTAGTGTCGTTTTTATTCGAACGAAAAATTTTCTTACTAAGATGTGGCGTTTTATATCAGTCATGCCAAACTTGAAGGAGAATTGCCTGCCCTTAAAGGTTGTGGTTTCGATCTCCCCATTCACTCCAGGAATTTTCAAATTTCAGGACTGCGAAAACTAGGAGCTCAGTCGACGAAAAATCGCCAAAGCAACAACTAGCCCAACTCTATTACCAAGCACGAAAAGGAAGAATCGACTTAAATGATAAAAGTCTTTAACTTGGACATGACGTCTCGATCCATAATTCCGTTGTTACGCTTTTTCGACAAGTCGCGTCGCTTCTTCTTCTAGATTTGAATTAACCCCCATCCACACCGGTTCGGTCAAGCACCATCTACTTGGAATCTGTCCGGAATCTTTTGCACCTAAAAAACTAGATTGGAAAACTAGTGGACTGTTGAAAACAATGTGCGCATCCAAGTCAAGGATGTGTCCTGGTTTATTTCTGCGTTTTCTCCGGGGGGAAATATTTTCAAGGGTAATGTGGCCGTTTTCGTGGACTGAACACGCTTATCAGCAAGCAGGTCTATAAATTCAACCATCTAATTCACTAACGAACATCAAGGCAAAAATAAATATGCGGCTTATAGAGCAAAAAGGGTGTTCGCACGACGGCCACCAACTTGATATCAGAAGAGGGGCGTTTCAGAGAAAAATTTTTCCAGTTCAAAAAATAGCTTGCGGCTTATGGGCGCCGCGCAGAAAAATGCAAATTCGATAAGGAAGACGACAAGTTTTTAAATATCCTAACAGCGGAATATTTCTGAGGAAGATCATTGAGTAAGTAGAAGCGCGGCATTTTTTTCTTCCTTCTAAGTACTGATAAATGACGGTGACGAATTGTGTTCACAGAATCTTACTTCAATTTGCAGGCTTCCGAAAAGGCGAGTGCGTCGCAAAAACTGTAGCTCGTATATAATTGTATACCAATCTCGGAACTCGAAGCAACTAATACACTATCATGGCCTGAGATTAATAGTAGAGTCTTTCGTATGAATACAGAGGGCACAGTCAATAATTAATTTAATTCCTAATGGAATAGAGCTAGTAAGCTAAAGTTTCGGTTTTAGCAAGATTCGTCGCCTGGGACTTCTCATTGCGCAGGTATAAAATTTCAAAAACTCTGGAACGTACTGTAAATTCAAAAGCAGTGAGCGCCTTAGAGCGGAAAATTTTCTTCAAACGGTTATATAAGTTGATATAAAAAACATGAGCCATGAATATACAGAAAGTTTTTTGTTGGAAAACAACACGATAAAACTTACGGGGCAAAACCTAATACCCTAACCTAATTATCAAAGTTTTGATACCAAACTTTGCCTTTTTGAAAAATCGTCACGAGGCAGCACATATTCTATGGAACCTCGATAGTCCTCACTTGACAGCCATTCCTCTCGATAACAATGGCGAGAAAGGATTTCCGGTAAACCCTTCGAGAAGCCAGTGAAGAACTTTACGCTGTTCCAAATTCTCGCTCGTACCATACTCGTCTAGACAATTTTTACGACGTAACCTTCTACGGCTATCAAGGGTGCCTCATTAGGATTTCCTTTTTGACTTGTTCATCCATGGCGAATATAATCTCTCTTCATCCAGCATACTATTCTCGATAGTTTTGTCTCCATGATCCAAATTCGAACGTTTTAACCCAAGTTGTCTCAACGCTCATCTGGCAGTGGCCTCTCTCACAGGTCGTATTGAAATACTTTTCCGATGTCCCTATTCGTTGTCTCCCACCCGACCCTACCGCACCCTCCCCTGTGTGTGTTTCTTTTTGATTTGTTTCTTCAAAAAATTGCATTCTCATCTAATTTGTTCATTTTCGCTTATGTTAGCAACTGACGTAAGACGTGGGAAAGAATGCAAGAAATCCCTGTGCACGACCCCTTTATGTTATAGCAATGTCAAAATGCTCACCTTGAAATCTGCTAATTCTTCCATAGCAGTGCCATAGAAATCATTGATGTCAATGATGAGGTAGATGGCGAATCCTATGCAAAATGCGGTGGTAGCAGCAGTCACACATGCAGTTCCAGCAATAACAGTTGTTGCCGCCATCGTGACTTACGCGAAGCTGAAAATTGCATTATCACAATAGAGAAAGTCTCTGTCGCTTTGAAACAACACGGCTTTCTAGGGAAGTGTTGCGCGATAGCAGTAAATCCAGTAGGGTTGCAAGTATGTTATGGTATACATCGCGAAGCACCTTCTACCTCCACTTTCAAAGCCCAGTTTACAAAACAAGGATGTATGTAGATGCGACGATTATCGCCGAGTAAACCCCGCTCCTACGGGGAGCGTGCAACAGAATCGTCCGGGAGTGGCGCCGTCGCGCGCGGTTACTTGCGCGACGCCGTAATGCGGCACTTTTGGATGGGCGCGGCAACAACAGACTTCGATTGGAGCGACAGATTTGCTGCGGTCCACATTAACCCTTTTGGCCGTGGACCATGGGACGATTCTGTTGATTCTGATTATGAATCTAAATTATGAAATGATGAAATTGAATGAATCTGAATTATGAAATGAATTATGATTATGAATCTTCTGATTATGATTCTAAATAATATCAATACTGTAGATGTAGAGGCCACAGCGATATAATAGCGAATTTCGAAAAATACAATAGCGAGTTTCCCTATAGCCACCTATGGCTTTGTTTGGACCGCAGCACATAACCATAAAAACAAACAGTATGGAACAGAAAACGAAGTAGCATGGCACTGACCAAAATGTCTAAGAGGACGTCGGTATAGCGTCCTTTTGAAAATCAAAGGAGCGCCGCACGACTCGTCCACTACAGTCGCGACGTCGCGGCCGCGACCACAAGCGCGGGTCTCCGGACGATTCTGTTGCTACACACCCCGCTCCTACCCATTTGCTCGGTTGCCTTTGCATTCCATGCCATAGCGTCGTAGTGTGCAGTCACCCTATGGCATCTATGGTCTATGGACGCTAATACTAGTCATAAGTCGACACCTCTATAATAGCACCGAGTTCAGGGTAACCGAGTTAAAACTTGAGTTCACAGTAATCTCTCTCAAGACATTATGTCTGAGTGGCCCTATCGTCCACCATCCCCGCTTCTAACAGTCGACTGCATGTAGGCCTGGGCGAGGATGTATTGGGTTGACCTATAATTTCTGGCCGATTTTGGTTCGAATTCAATTTTCTTCATGTCAAATTAGCTTCATGATGAAATAAGCTAATATGTTGAAGAACGCATCAGGACCTTCAGCCAGGATGCTTCAGAAGCTGAATTGTGGAAAGGGGGGTCAAAATAGATCAGCAACCAAACCCAACGATTTCGCCTTGTGACAGTTTTAAAAGAATGATGCGCGTAGACAGATCAGCGCTACGTTTGCCAGTCTTTGCTAGTGGTCAGGACACGAGCTTTGCTTACAGATTACGCAAAGGATATAGACGCTGTAAGATGACCTCTATGGGCCCCATCAATTTCGAGCAACGAGCGACGATTGCGCGACGATTAGGGAAGTGACTCCGGCGCTATTAGCAGAGAAACTGTAGCAAATTTATGAGCGCAGCTTAACGTTCCATGAGGAGCACAGCCTGTGGAATGACTGGTAGCAGATGAACTTTGATGGAAACGCATGCATGGGCTAGACCACGACCAAAGCAAGACGCTGACTACTGCTACTTTATTTGCGACCGTATGGAAGAATTTCGCTGGTCAGGGTCACAGTGCAGATGAGTATGGAGACCCTACGATTACAACAGCGGCTCGCAGTGTGGCCACCTTGCTGCCTAGAACGCTGACATCGGACCACAAAACCAGAACTGTTTCTCAGGGGTGGACCACCCATTTTGGTGGATTCGCTGGGTTTCAAAAGAAATTATCAAAACGCCAGGAATGTGCCTTTTCGCGTCTCAGGCTACCATCGCAAATAAAGGAGGGTGAGAAATCGTGGCTACGGAAGTGGTAAAAATAAGTACTGGGTGGGCGAGGCATAAGAAGGATCAACATTGTTTCGCAGATTTGAGGCTATGAGAACGATGGAGGCTAATTCTTCCTTTGGTGCTGCTTTGTAGGAAATTGATGTCGAGGACGTGTGCGCGGGGCACGACCCTTCCCCCTCTGGAATCGAGGGTGTTGGCACTCCCCCTAAAAAAGATCGCAATTAATTCATCATTTAATAGAAAATTTCCTGCACAAATAATATTCGCAAACGCTTCTCTTGTATCTACGGCACTTGAGCATGCGAAGCTGCGGCCAGCAAACTTGTCCTTGGGTCGATTGGGTGAAATCCAAAAAAAACTGTTGAATCTACACCTCGATGAAGCGTTCTTCTCCATTTACGACTTGAAAAAACACGCGAAAGGGGTGGTAGTAGCAGTTAGATTTGGACTATCCAGGCAGCATTGGAGCGTATGGAAGCCTACCATTCGAGAGAATAGATTCCTCAAATCCGTCGAGGGATGCTTCGAGGATGCTGGAATTTTAACGCGGAGGTTCTTGTACTAAGGGCAATTCTCTCTTATTTTGATGCTTTGGGAAGGCGAAGACGAGTTATTGGAAAAAGCTGGAAGGGGTGTTCGCGTTTTCTAACAGTTTTGTGCTTCAGCTTATCCTTCTAATAATGTACAGTTGTAGGATATTTGCGGCGAGGATATTATCGAAGGATGGGATTAACGAGGCTCAAAAATCCGCTCCCTCTTAAGGTGCAAGCGGCAATTCATGGGAGCGGCCTAGAGTGTCTGGAGTACATTTTCTTCACATAGCATAAGAAGAGGCATCGCGTCATCCGTTTTTGTCTGGGCAAGGCTTGCGCTCGACTTCACTTGAAATTGGAATCGATGAAAGGATGTTGCGACGGTCTGACAGCTTTGACGAGGGTGCATTGTTGGTAAAACAGTTTCGCAAATCCTTAGGTGCCTGGAGGGGACAAGCGTATTTGTCCAGGGCTTCCTTTTCACGGTTCCTTGTGCTTTGCGACAGCGAAGCGGCCGGTCCCTAAAAACAGTGTTTTCGCAACGGGATTGGAGGGCGAGGGAGCGGAACGGGAGTGAAGGAGGTGCTTGGTAAGCAAAGACGCGTTGGGCACATTGTGGATTCCTTGCGGGAAGAGCACTTCGTATCGGTACTGCTTCCAAATAAACTCCTCCCGTGAGTTAACAATGAGCTCTAGAGAACCTGCCAGTTAATCCATGTTTTGTTATCCAATTTCGTTTTTTCTTTTTTTGCTTGCGCTACCCTCTCCCTCCTATCTGCACCGCGAGCCAGTTGATGTACTGACCCACGACTAGACCCCGTACGAGATCCCGCAGTACGAGCCCCTGTCGGGATTTCCTCTACGATCGTTCCCCTGCCGCAGTGGCTGTTTAAGCTGAAAAATTATAATTTTCTACAAAGTGTTACTCAATGGAATTTAGAATGGCGTGCCGCATCAGCACAAAAAGGACGATTGATCGGACGGCAACGTTTCTTTTTTATTGCGCCCCTTCCATCCCGTCGACACCGCAATCGACGATAAGTTGTGCACTAACGATATAAGTCCACCAATAACAGACGTCTTTGGACGCGGAGCTATTTTCATGCCCAGGGCCGATTAGGTCGGTCGAACAAAGTTTTTTGCACTCAATGATGCAAGTTCATATTGCGAGATCTTGGGTAAAGGAGCGATCACGTGGCTCGCTGTGGATTTGTACCTCAATTACAATCGATAGTAGTTGAGGGGAAGTTATTGTTTAGACGGAGTTGTTAAAGGCATGGAAGATATGATCGATGAAGATAAGGAAGGTTCGCGGCTACGGGAGGGAAGGCTGGCGAATAAGTTCTTTTGTTTTTTGCTAACCGGAGTGGATTTCGGGCTTATGTCTCTTCCGTAGATACAGAGCCACTGCCATGAACTTTACGTGTTTAAACATTGGGCAAGCACGCTATCCACTCCAGTATACAGGTTCTATCGTGTCATAGAGATGACAAGAATCTGATGCTCGCTGAGCCTCATTGTGATGTAAGATTTCTTCAAGAAGTCGCAGTGGAGGTGTATACACGTTTGTGGGGCAAGCTTTCGCTGTACGGCTCTTCGGCCTTTATTATTTCAAACACATACGATGGCGACTGATTTCGAAAGCTATCTCCGAAGAATTACTAACAGTCTGGTAAAAGCGCAATTTGTAAACCAATATATTATATATATAATTATATATATATATATTATATATAGTATATATATATTATATATATATATATATATATTATATATATATATATATTTTATATATAATCATATATATATATATATATATATTATATATTATTATGATATATTTATATATATTATATATATATTTATATATATATATATTTATTATATTATATATATATTGATATATTATTATATATATATATATATATATATATATATATTTTATATTACTTATATTATATATTATATATATATATGCCACAAAAAATTCAGAATTCTGGAAGAAAATGTTATAGACGGGAATCGCCGAGGACGGTGGCGCCTTGCTATGCTGCAGGAGGGCTGCGGACCGCTGGGTTTTCCGTACGTGAATGCAAGGGTAGCAAAGAAAGTGAACCATGTATGTTGTCAAGTCGTTCAGGTTTCAGCTAAATTGGGATTTCGAACACTGCAACTAAACCTTGGCTGATATCATCACGATTTATGAAGAACGATGTGGCGGAGAACTGTCGTCTGAAATTCGTAGCTTAAGTAGGTTACAGTGGTATTTGGACACATGCGATGGTGCGGTCAGTAATACGTGGTGAGAGAAACGCCCGCCTAATATTACGCATTGGAGGACACGCAGAGCGCTGCGGAATCCATTTTCTACCCAGCAGTGGGTTCTTGCGGCATCGTTGACTGTTACCACAGACAAGAAACGCCCCCACTTTATGTATATTACACCGCACGAGGGATGACCATTAGAGAGGAAGCTGCTTGAAGCACTTGCTATAAAACGCTTATCCCCCGAAATGAACAACAGGGATGGGCTCATGGAAGCACTGAGATTAATATCTTAGCGGTGGCGATAAAAACATGCATTACAATAGTCACGCACATCGCTTTTCTAGTGACTTTCAATTGTGTAGTAGTGGTGCCGGGGTAAGCCTTACTTCCGTTGCATTGTGTTTAACAGTTGCACTTCTGTATATAGTGTTACAGAATTTAGCGCTTGTTGTCACTACGCTGGTTAGTGTTTTCGTGAGATTATGCTTTCGAGTGATTCAGTGCATGTACTTGTGTATTTGAAATGTAATTGTAAGGCCTGAAGAAGCTGTCGTACAGCGAAAGCTTGCCAATGAAGTGTATGAATGAGCCTTCACTGCTGATTTCTTGAAAAAGTTCCTATGAGGATTGTCGTGACCACTTCCTTTAACAATCGTTTTGATCATCGAAAAAAAATTTCCAAAACAATGTGGGGGCTGATTCATATTTGTTTTCTGCTTAACAGATTGAAATAAGAAAAATAACTTAGGTTCATATTTGTTTTCTGCTTAACAGAGTGAAATAAGAAAAATAAATTAATAAAAGTTGGGGAGATAGTCAAAACTTTTGTGACGACCATTTATACTATACATTCGATGTTGATCGATCCCCTCTTTCCCCTTAGCGCACATGTACAGTTGCGCCAAAAGTGTTCGCCCAAACGTTTTTTCGTGCATTTTTTCCTCACACAAACAGAGCCCTTCAAGTATTAATAAGACATGCTACTAAAGTCTTCAATATCTTGACTCATGCAGAATTTACATATTTGAAACCAGTCTTTAGATCCTTCTCTGAAGGGAAGAAATGAAAGGCACGAATAAGCAATTCGGCAAACACTTTTGACCGCTACTGTGTGCCACTAGTAGTCGAAGGGCACTGCCGCAACTTTCAAACTTCTTTTATGGAGGGGCCCGTTTTTGAAGCTGTGTTTTGTGCAAAAAAGAACTTACACGACAATTCGTCACACTCTACTGGTAGCGCGGGTCACCCTCGATTTAATAAGCCGCCGACCAGTTCCTGGCACTCACTGGTCAATGTGTAGCTTTCAAGAAATGTATTATAATTCCCGAACGTTCGCACACAATTGTTGTTTATTTTAGTGGTGCTAGTGACCGCTTAAATTATTGTTATTGGATGTAACATGAACGAACGAAAGATGAAAGGTAGGGAATATTCATAGACCGGAAACGAAGAGGACGACGCCTATGACGTTAGCAACTTTAGCCTCCGCAATTCTAGTAGTCCGGATGATACGGAAGTGAAATTAGAAGACTCAGGTCGCGGGACAGAATTTGGAGGA
>MU869047.1:0-41974 GCA_036418205.1 Ostertagia ostertagi
TACTGTATCGGTGTGCCGCTGTGTCTGTCTGTCTGTTGACAAAAGTCTCGTGGGTCTGATAAGGGGAGCAATAAAAGTAACCGACGGCTTTTGGGTCTGCCATATTAGCAAATGAATTGTTGTGATTGTGATAACAGGCTACTGTATAAGGCATTTGTGTACCTGAAGCTACTCAACAGAATGGCAGCATCGGATCGTGAGATCTAACCTAGCAGGCGATGTAGTAGAGGAACCCAGGAGGTAACAAGGCTCTGTGGATCAAAGCCTTAACTTTGGCACGCTTAAATTTATGACATTGTTTGAGTTTAAGCTTCACCTTAACCCATTGCGGACTGCGGGGTGCACCATGTGCAGCACGCCACCACGTGGGAAAGTACAGTAATATTTTATTGGTTCAGCATTCTGTCAATTAACAAACTCAACAATAGGCTTTTTCAAGCGGACCCTGCGACTGCGCGGGACTAACGCTAGGGAGAAGAAGAAGAACAATAGGCTTTTTCAGGCACGGGACATATGTATAATATATCCGCATACTGATTAAATTTCTCATAGATTACTGGTTACTGGTAAAACTGCTGGTTACGGTGATAAAAACCTGTGGAGAAGCACACATAACGGCGGTCCAAAATGGGTTAAAAGCGGAGTATACGATAAAAGGCAGCCCATTAAAAATTAAGGTAGAGGTGATCAGTCATACAGAGGTGAAGAAAAAACATGGACCTCTTCTTTGCCCGCGATTTCCACATTTATGCGACCCTAATCGGTGCTGCCCCTTTCAACACTAACGCTCTCTCTCCTAAACGGCCAGAGTCACACGGCGAGAGGGTGGGTGGGCAGCGGCGCGAGCGGGTTGGATATGGCCTGGCTAAACCGCTGGAGCATACCCTTCTCTGCGAAACATGCACCAGTGCATCCTTAGAAGACACGCCTGGAATCTTCTTCAGTTCACGCTTGCTGCAAGCAAGTAAGAGAACCTATCCAAGTGTACGATCTACAGCAACAATGTATCGAAAAAGAGCACCGAGCGAATAAATAAAAGGGCTCAGTGGGTGGATGTGTGCCAGGAAAACTACTTTGCAGTATAAAGAGCATTAACACCCTCAACGTCGAGCTCATGCGCTATTATCTTTCGTAAGCTTTCTATTTTAAAAGACTCACAGAGACTTTTTACAAGGTTTCTCACTACAGAAATGAAACTCGAGTTTTAATTTTATCTGTTATAAAGTCCATATTAAATTTCCCAGGCAACCTTGAAAAATCCATTCTGCAATGCATTTTAGTAGACATACAGAAATTCATGCTGCATAATTGCAACTGTCGGATTAACAATTTCTGATGGGTTTGTAGCTAAATGCTAAACGTAAACTCTATATAAGGATAAAAAAAAGGATAAAGCATTTGCCGTTGATCAATCCCTTTTTGGGATGCGGCACGCATTCTACTTCCATTTGTACATTCGTAGTGGCGTTTGAATGCGATGTGGCCTATACAATGACTTGCGGGGGCCAGCCGATGTACAAGTCAGTGTTTTTATCCTCCCAGACAAGTCTGGTACCAATTAACCGACCCCGGAGGGATGGAAGGCTTGGTTGGCCTGGGCGACTCACGACCCAGGATTTGATCCCCGGACCGCTCGCATGTAAGTGTGCCACTTTCCCACTACACCACTTCCGCCCCATCAAATGTAGCCATGTAAATGACGACGTGAACGCAGAACAAGTATAAAGCCGACCACTACCTAACTCTACGTGCCACAGTAGAGCTGCAAATCATATCGCAAAGCGAGAAAGTCGTAAATGAACTTCTATTACATTTGATGGAAAATTCTAAAAAACTTCAACGCGTTGTTCATAATGAAGAATCAATCCGCAGCAAAACGGAGGTGACAGTTGGAAGAAAAGGCTTCACAACAATCATATCAACCAGTACCAACTACAAGCGGATACCACCCAGCAAGAGCGCAGTACTAATTCGACCACCGGGCTAGAAAATAAATTGAAGTGCAGAATGGGAACCATTACGATTGGAAGTACATCGTTTCTCTAACAAGATTGGAATTCCTTCTAGGGACGCCACGAAAGCATTCCAGTACTCAGAGAGAGCAGCCCATAAAAGGGTTTCCAAAGCGAAGCATGGATTGAATACCAAAGTACTTTCCTTTTCATTGCATTATAGGCACGGCGAATTGTACTCACGCGTTGATGCTCTTCTCAGTTATGTACCCAATTTTGAATACAATCATGACAGAATAACTACAGAGAACCTCACCACCTTTTCAAATTTTAATCCCTTCGGCTCTGGTGGTGGTAACAGCCACCATAAAGGTCAGAGATCTGCATTACCAGTGCAACATAATTTCAATACTCCTACTAGAGGTTGCTTCAGACGACCTTTTCCCTTCGAAATCTGCTTTGCATCCGCCATTTTATTGTGTGTCGCTGTTAACATTACAAGTATTTGCCTACCAAGTGCAACAATGAATCGTGCTAGCCTCCTCAATCCGCTAGGTAAGTGTCAATTTTTTTCCAAGCATTTCATTTGAAATATATTCATCTTCATGTCAAAACCGTGAAGTACATTGTTGTGCGAGACCACAAACTTTTTCATTTACCATTACCCATGTGCTTATAAATAAAATAAACAATAGCAAGAAAAAAATTTCCATACGGATAATAATTTTAGGCTGGAAAGGTTAATCCTACATACCGAATTACAATCCCCCTCCTTTATAATCACCGCTCCACCCATTGTGGGCGTGACACCGCTTGATTTGGTCTTGCCCCACTCATTTCAAACTTGGCTTGGCCTCTCTTCGTGATTCTTCCGGTTATATGGACAGCGCTTCAGGTGTAGGTAGAACATGGGAAATTAGTCCGCCAATCAACTCTATTGATGCAGATTTGGACAACATTTATCTCTCATTAATCGTTGTTCTTCAACTTGATCTAGGACCGTTTTTAGACCTTTTTCGAGAGAAGCCCCAGATTTTGTTTGAGATTTTCTGTGTGCATTCCTCCTACTCGCGTTTCAGGCCGAGCGAACCGTTTAAGTATTTGTCTCTTTCCTGATTTCCATCGGTTTCTTGACGGTTTTTCCCGAAACACTTTTCATGCGATTTCACGTGACCGTGGTATTCATGCCTATTACGAATTCAAGGCTCGTTTTTCTCTGTAAAATGTCATGCCATCTCCTGAAAGCATTCCTAAGAACATAGCTAAACGATTCAAAACGGATTCTCGCAGTTTCTCAAGTCATCAGAAAACACAAAACATCTTTTCAGACCTTTGCTGGAAGATGTGTATGACGGGTCAAGAACGTCACCATTTCAATTAGTACGCTGTTAGAGAGGCTACAAATTCAGAAGCGAGCAATTTGTATTGCACTCGATACTACAAAATTTCTATGAGTAAGTTTTCTAAAACATTACAGCCAATTGTACTTGTTCCTGCTCTAGGTAACTGTCTTGAATCGCATCCCGCCTTATGTGTGTGATAGATTTGCTATTTCGAAGGAAACTGATGCAAACTACTTAGCTTTGGTTAGGATTGAAAAACCTCAGAACCATGATTAACTGTGAGAACTATGTGTGCTATAAGTTACCAAGAAACGAACTAACTCCTCTGCCACGACAAAATGGCTTCAGAATCCAGACAATCATTGACAACTACTGGAAAACCGTGAAGAGGATTCCTAGAAGTACTACTAATAAAGAGGATTGACAAAGCCATTGTAAAAGCTCTTTCTACACATTGTTCTTAATTTGCACTTGCCAGTACATCTTGAGGAACGTCTTTGAAGAAAGGTAGCAAGAAAACTAAATGTACGTGAGCAGAGATGGTAACGACAAGTTCGGATATCTCCCTTATCTCAAAGGAATGTAGAGCACATTAAACGACGACTGGAAACAACTCTTACAGGGTGGGGCAAAATTACGGGTGCACCTAAATGTTTTGGACTTTTTAATATTTTATCATTTTATTTTTTTTTCATTTTATTTTTTTGCAGATATTCCCGTTCCATTCTGTCACGTTACGTTGCATGAACATACTGCTATTAGTACGCAATGATTACTGAGTGATTTGGCTTTTCGCTTGGTAATTGCAACCATCAAACTCCAACAGAGTGCTACGCAAACCCGCTTTGGTCGATTTCTCAAATTTCAATGATTGTTCAAACAGCGTTCAAACTCGGTAATTGTTCAAAACTATGAGCGTGTCTTCACTTTGAGAGGTTACGGGTGGACTCCGAAAAGGGCTTCGCCTTCAAGGACGGTGACTTGCTGAGCATGTGTCCAGGAACAAGCATGCGCCGACAGACGCCCGGACTTTGACGCCTTCGACGCAACGACTCTCCGTCCCTGGCATTACACCGATTGATTAATTTTCAAGTGGGACTGCCTTGTCTATCGTATGCGCAAATTATAACTTTCTTCTCACGCGATTCACTAATCGAGCACGAACTGACGAAAATTACCTTTGCGTTGCCCGCATGCGATGCGCTTGCCATTAGTTGAAGAAATTTGGTGGAGTTTCGCCAATTAAAGCTTATGAGTAAAATTTGAAATTTGCTTTTATACGCGCGAAAGAGAACTAAAATATGGGTGAACTCCAGTTCGGGGGGGGGGCACTCCATTGCTATCTTATCCGTAGTACTAGAGAGCAGTTCTTTGGGCTATCGAACACTACGGATAAGATAATAAGTGAACGACTCATTTCGAGCGTACTTTTGATAAGGACCGGTGGATGTCCTACATTCCACACTACCTGCCCACATCCCATCCACTTTTCTGCACAGGTGATCCACCCTGGAGCTCCTGCACCCTTAGCCCTTTGCGGAGGTGTCCTTTCTCCTGGTCCAGGACCGTTCCCTTGGGTCATGGCAGGCGGAAATGTGAAAACGTTTCAGGGTTTCTCACCCATTACACCAATATTTATCAGAAGTCTACTTTAAATGAGTCGATTACGTGTCGTGAGCCCTCTAATCCTTATCTTGAGTATTGGAGAAAAAATGGAGTGGCCCCCCCGAACTGGAGTTTCACCCCCCAACCTCC
Organism: Ostertagia ostertagi; assembly: GCA_036418205.1. Taxonomy (NCBI): domain Eukaryota; kingdom Metazoa; phylum Nematoda; class Chromadorea; order Rhabditida; family Trichostrongylidae; genus Ostertagia; species Ostertagia ostertagi. The sequence goes on from MU869047.1 coordinate 5,051, forward strand.
TCTCTAAATATCTGCGAGGGACCATTTAATTGCCCCGCTCTGTATATTACTTGCTGTGCTTGTCAGACTGTTACATATACTGCTGTCTTGTCAGAAATTTTCCAATGAGGAGTAGCAGTATATAAACAGCATGTCGCATGAAAATGGTGTCAAAATAAAAGAAAAATTTGTGGAGTAGAAGAGTATAGAGCTTGACGGATAACGAGGAGTTTTTCTTGAAGTATACCGAATGATATAGTACGGTAATGGACTTTTTTTAAGCTCACTCCATGAGTGCGTGACATTCAGAGCGCTCTCTAGCTTCTCTTTCTCGCTAATACTTTAATCGAAACATGTGAACTAAATTACCAGTTTCTTTTCGAAGAGCTCTGGCGATCAACATCTATAACGATCAACATTAAACGGTAGTTAAATAATCTGTCAGGTGACCCTCTTCACTGAGATGACGAATTAAAAACAAGAGCAAAACGAACGGAAAACGTCAGCTTCACGAGTCAGAGAAACAGCCTGGCTGTTTCAAAACCATTACGCAAGTCGTGTACAACGTAAATAGGACGAATGACAAAGGCGTGATTGTTCGGAGAATGATTCATATTTCTTTCGGGTATTCACATCCCTATAGAATCATAGCTCTGTTGCAAAGGAGTTAACATATATTCGTAATGTTAGGAGGAAGTTATTCAAGAAAACCCGCTAGTGAGCTAAAGATTTCAAAGAACACTTCTATTAATGAGCTGTACACGGTAGAAGTTACCGCAGCACTGAAACGGTCAAGCTTTCGCAGGAGAGCCAACGCCTGCATCTCGGGGCAATGAATGACAACTGAAAAAGGAAACTAGCAGAATGGTCAAGTTTTTAACGAGCCATCTTTACAGTGGAAAGAAAAGAACATAGATGTCTACAAGATTTTTTGATTATGAAATGAGAAATTACGTGTGGCAAAGCTTTCGCGCATAACAGAATAACACAGCTTGACATCGCGCTATGAGGGGAGTTATAAGAAGATAAGTACACAGTAAAATTGAAATGGGACAGCAGTGTTTGTTCGAAGGTGAAAGCCGCCTTTTGCCATAGAATGGTATCAAATCTATTTGATTAAATGAAAAAAAAAGTTTGAAATGCTTACCAAGACCCGGACAAGAATGATTTAGGACTATCGGTATTATAATTGCGGGTGCAATCATGAGAAGATAAAATCATTGAAACTCCGAAATTATACAGAATAAGGTTTGGAAGAAGCAGAGGAAGCGCAAAACAAAAAATCGGATCAGAGCCCCACCAAAAATGTATAGCTTAGGATTAGACACGGTCCTACCAGGAATTATTGGAATTGTTTGGCGCAATCAAAAATCAAATTGCATAGCTACAGCAAGTTCATGCACAAAGTTACTAATTGACCTTCAACAGAAGAATCTTTGCTCATTTCAAACCTTACTTTTGCGCATTGACCCATACATGTGTGACAGTTGCCCAAAAACTATCGTCAGGCATGCTCGAAAAAAAAGGCAAAACATCAAATGAATATTAGAAAGTGCATATTCACTCTAATACATCGACTTAGTGAGAAAAGACAACTGTTACACTTCTTCTGACAATGTGTCACAACCCATTTTGCTACGATATGAAGTAAACAGCCAAAAAATGAACTGCAGCAATTGCGCTGCCCTAGGAAATTTATATGTTTTCCGATTTCCTTACACTTTTACGCAGTTGTGCCAGACTCAAAAGCCGCAGTCGGGGCAATAAATCCCTTTCCCTTAATGGATCCTTTCAGGAGTGTCGATCAAAGACGACTTCAACGCTAGAAAAACTTTGAAAATCGAGACTGAAAGTCCATTGAGTCTATTTCTTTCTTCTTTTCGTCCGTCTTATTTCACTCTTCCAAAAAATCAGGGAAACCCTCATCGTATAACAGTGACAACAACTAACATATGGAGTAGCGAGTAAGACAACCTGAAATTAGTCCAAGATTTTCGGAATCAGTAGAAAAGTGTGCTCTGGGAAAACTATGGAGACTATGGAAAGCTTGTGAATTTACCTTACAAAAACCATGTCAACCCTTTTCAGGGGTCACAGACTTTGAATATGAAAAGGAGCTTCACTATACGCTAGTACCTCCCACAGACCAGCTTTCCCCTTTTACCTATGCCCTCGAATTTGCCAAACACCCTCAGTTTTACAAATGAGTAAACCACACAGCGTGGAAAAGCTGCGGTGTGTGGGGGAATACCGACATGTCAAATTTTGCACCAAAAATCAATCACTGTTTATTTGTGATGTCGACGCTTCCCACGCAGACGCATGAAAAACTATAACTAAACAGTCGTTCACCCAAAGAACATCTAAAGCTTCCTGATTGACCTGTACAGGATCTATAGCCTATGAGCGCCTCAGATTCTAGGTTATAGAATTTATCTCCAGCTGCTTCATGAAAACGAGCCAGCTGCAAGCGAACGTGTTTCATTCACTTCTTTGGTCTCTGACTCTCCCTCTGATGTCCGCTCTTCTTATCAACACGCTATCAGCAGCCGACGGTTCGAAAAACCGGAAGTGACGAAAAGTTACGCAAATGGACAACTGTTGACACCGTAGCCTATTCATGGCACTCGCTGATAGGAAATTCTGGCACAATGAGAGGCATTCAGGATACTGTACTATGTCACCATCAGTCTTGTGAATTCTTAATCGATTATTGAATCGATTAAAAAATAATTTGCATTCACATTCGAAATCTGATGAAGGGTAATTACAACAGCTATTAATCTTCTGGAGAAACAAATCCCAAATCCCCGAACTACTTTAGAAGCATTACTAACTACTCTAGCTTTGAACGTCAACCCAGTCAAACAACTGCTAGGCAGTGAAAGTGCAAAGCTATGTACTTGCACTAAGCGATACGAAACCCTAGCCCTACGAGATGGCAATAGGGATTCAAAAATTCGAAAAAAAAAAAAAATTTAAAGGCCTGGACCAATCGATCCACAAATCACTTCTACCGGAATTCCAACTGGATTCGCGTTCAAACGTTGCTGTTCGGAAACCACCTAGCCTTATACCATGCCGAATTCCTGCATTGTACACTGACTCAAAAAAGTTGTTTTGCTTGTTGAGTTCTGGTTTACCGCCGCAGTTCCCATTGCGGAAGTTTCACTTGGGAAAAACTTTTGCTCAAGACGAGATTCGAACCCTCATATCTTGGCTACTCAGCAATTGCCAATTAAATTATAGACTATTAATTTTCACAGCCATTTTCATAGTAAAAATCTCAAAAAAGTATAACTAAATCCAAATCTGAATTTTAGTAAAAAATTATAATTTCAAAAAAAAAATGAAAAACCTCTCCTCCGGAAGGTAAAAAAGCAACTTTTTCAGACCACCAGAAATTTTGGTACTCTTACAAGGGGGCCTTTCAGGGCAAGCTGCGCTTTTTGGAAACGGTTTCGTGCATATTGTAGGGACGCATGTATGGACCACAAAACCATGTTTCGTTTTCGCTGAACGGTTTTAGTAGTACCAAAAATACCTTGATGGTTCAATCCCCCGCGGCGACTAAATTTTGCAATCAAGGTTGGCGGCTTGTTGGCTTCAAAATGGTCCTGACGATGAATTTGACATCTGATTTTGATATTTAGCGCGATTTGGCACCAAACCGTAGGCGCCAACCCAAATGCAAAATTTAGTCGCCACGGGGGATCGAACCATTAACAGTACCTTATGCTTCTTTTTTGGTACTGCTAAAACCGTTCAGCGAAAATGAAACATGGTTTTGTGTTCCCTACATGCGTCCCTACAATATGCAAGAAACCGTTTTGAAAAAGCGTGGCTTGCCCTGAAAGACCTCCCTTCAAGAGAAGCCTACTTGAAAGCACCATAATTTTTGGAAATCTTGGAGGAGCACCGCTCCACTAAATCTAGTTATTCGCATTGTTCAATAGTACCTAAATAAAATTGTGTTGATGTTGGCCCAACATAAAACTCTCATCAATCGATTATTGACATCTGCTCATACGAACGCGAAGACGTGAGCCATTGTTGTGAACGGGTGTGGTTCGAGGAAATATCAACTGTTCAAGACAACAAAAGTCGCCATGAAAAAGCCACAAACATTGCCCACTATATGATATTGATTGGCCTCGTTAACGATTGATTTACTGCTATTTTCGATCGCAGCGTGTATACACGGTGCTTTGCCTTCGATTCTTGTGCATCATATTAACTACTTCCTATTATTAGGTAAAAAAAAACGAGTTATTTGCCCACCTGAGCAAAAAATTATTTGCCCACCTGAGCAAAAAATTCCCTTCATTCTTTTTAGCCATCTCCTGATCAAATTCATTGATTGGAGCAAGGAAGGAATTCTCAGCGCCCCATTTCTACGGAGAAAAAACATTCACTTCAAAATTATATAACAAACAAAACACTATTATTCAGAGGGTAAAGGGGGGTAACGAAACAAAAAACCTAAACTAATGTCATATGACATCAGAACACCACTCAAACAATCCACTCTATAATCAATACACACAGTCAACACCACTCCATTCAGCTAACTCATCCCCCGATACTGATAAAATGCCTACTGCATAAATAACGGCAGCTTTTCATACAACTAGACAACATCAATCCAGACATACCCAAGCACCACAATCACAACCAGCGAACACTATTTAACCTGCTCCCCGAATTGATCCGGAAAGCGACTCTTAACTTCGACCCTTGCTATGTAGGTGAGACAGAACAACAGCAGCTGGGATGATTCTGTCATGTGACTCTGAAGCACAACATCGCCGCACGACACGGCTGCAGGGCTCCGACCCTCACCGCGTGCCTAGTCCCCCCGAGCACATGCCCACTAAATCTGTGGAGAGCCTCATCGATCAAACCGGTCTATCCGCGCACAGCCCCCGAGCCAACACCCTCACTAACAACTATCAAGAACGCTTCCTCATGCTTGCGAAATTCATACAGCCAAAACAAAACAACGAGCTAGTTTTCTAGACCAACGAACTGTGACATCATGCCGCACCTGGCCCATTTTATAGAACAGCAATTGATGAGTGGACAGGATAGACAACACCCTTGATATGGCTAAGCGCACATCAACTCCTACTGACTCAGCCACACGACATTTAAACAACGACAACACCCATCCATCTCGGACAAACCGTAAATATTCCTGCATACGAATACCCCACAAACACAGAGACACACCCTGCCAGATCTAAACCAGGCTCGCACACCGCCGTCTCCCCGAGATGAGGCTGCCAGAAGGCTCAGAGAAAACCGTCCTTAAAGAAGACTTTGTATTGGACGAAACCTATCGAGCCTATCACCGAAAATAGCAGAGGGGAAAAGGCGGTGTATCCTAGTGCAACAATTCGGCTAATTACGATTATTCCATTTTTCAGAGGGGAAGGGCGCTCCAGCATGGGCGAACCGCCCTTCTAGACGATTATGGAAGAAGATATTCACCGTGGGCTCAAGAATCTATGATGCTTAACACCAAAATGCGTTCTCCCTTACTGATATGAACCCACGCAATTCAATAAAGGGCAGCCTGCATTCAGTCTTCCACATTGCCATCTTCCGGGTTTGTGTGCCTGAACTCTTGCCTCTTGTCATCTGCGTCCCTACTCATCTTTTCACACTGACTCGTCGAAAAGATGCCTGTTTTCCATTCGCTGTTCCTCATCTTGCGGTTACCCGAAGATGAATGAGGGTTCATGAGGAAAGCAACATGTGTGAGATTACTGTGGCCTGAGACGGTGTAATAGTTATATGAGCAACATCCACCTTTCCTATGGAACAAGGAAAAAAACCACCCAATCAGTTCTATTACTCAGCAAAAAAAATCTGGATTTTCATGACGTCAGAGAGATTTCAACGACTGGCGTTACTCTTTTTCGAGGGCTAATGGAGCGTGGGAAACAGCGCCGTCGATATTAGGACGCGACGAAATAGTGCAAGCTCGGGGAGAGGGAAAAGCATTTAAGAGGGCGATCTGTGGGTACGACGTGTGGGAAAACGACAGACATAGTTGTTGCGAAAAAAATGTTGTTATAAATGTATTGAAAGTACTCAAAACGTGAATGCAGCGATAAAGAAAAGGTGTGAGTAGGGAATTTGATGAAGTGCTGTCGATGACGCTATTCCAATAAGGGGACATTTTGATGTAGCAGTCCGGGCGGACCTACAGTATAACCAATTCGCTAATGCCAGGTGAATATAATTTCTTTAAAACTTTAGAATAAGAAAAAATTAATCAACAAATCTTAGACTTCCTCACCGTAATGCTCTCCCTCATTAGCATAGCACCAAATCAATTTCTGGTCCCTGCTGATGAAAAATGAGAAGGTCAAAGCAGCTTTAAAGATAAAGATAAAAGCTTTTGCCGTTGATCAATCCCGTCTTGGGATGCGGCACGCATTCTACTTCCATTTGTACATTCGTAGTGGCGTTTGAATGCGATGTGGCCTATACAATGACTTGCGGGGGCCAGCCGATGTCAGTGTTTTTATCCTCCCAGACAAGTCTGGTACCAATTAACCGACCCCGGAGGGATGGAAGGCTTGGTTGGCCCGGGCGACTCACGACCCAGGATTTGATCCCCGGACCGCTCGCGTGGTGAGCGCGCCACTTGCCACTACACCACTTCCGCCCAAAGCAGCTTTACGGCCAAGAAAAAACAACTCTGGTTCCGAGAGGTTTTTCGAGTTCGAAGATTGACTAAGTCTGATTCTACTCGACTTTTTCAACTAAATTCTTCAAAAATTCGGCCTCTATTGGACTCGAAAGGCAAAAATCCAGAAATCGACCACGCAATGGTGGTGGATCGAACATCGGAAACGAAAATCGGTCCGTCGTCTAGTGCATGAGGCAAAGCACATTACTCGTAATCTGCCTTGAGTTACGTAAAGTAGAAGTCAACGCGGAACAGCTCCTACTTCTCACGAAGAAACTAAAGCCGAAACAGCAACATTCCCACTTAATGAACACCGAAAGTGCACCCAAAGTACAACGGACGAAGGGGATTTCACGTCAATGAATTGCGTGCGATTGAGGAGTAAGCAGGGAAAAAAACTAAAAAACTGCCAAAAATGGGAGAGGAGATGAAGACTGCCAAAAAAGGTCATTTAGCAAACAAGAAACGCTTACAAGGGTTACATTTTCGATAGAACACGAAAGACAAGTCGCATGGAAACAAGAGAATTTCATATTGATCCTCCTTTCTATATAACTTCTTTACTAACACTGTATACAAACTTTGTACACTGGTATACAAAACTAATTCTGGCCATTATTTTGGAGAAAATGAAAGTATGGCAGTGTAAGACATACTGACTTTCAGAGCCCTAGTGTAATTAGGACAGCGAGAGCAGAGTTGGTAGGACGTAAAAGCTAGAAGATCCATTTTCCACGCCAGCTCTACCGAATTTTCACTACTAAGCGACTGCTTAATTACCATGAGAACTTGTTTAAGCTGTTCCGCAAAAGCATGTGATAAACACAATGAGCAACCATGAATCACTGCGATTTTTAACCACCGCGAAATACATGACGCAATCCAGGAGAACTGATCAACAATGAGCGTTGGCCAACTAATGGGCTTTCTGACAGCTTTATTGTACATGAAAAAATTGAGAATAAAGAGAAAAAATTCGAAAGGGGAATGAAAATATGAGAGAAATGGTAGAGCACGTGGCAAAAGGACTGATTATACGACATTATGAATGTAATCGAAGACAACTATTGAAAAAGATTATTCATAGAGAAAAAATAATTGACGTCTAAAAAATGATCTTCACAATATTGCAGTGTGGAACCGTCTCTTCATATAACATATTTTGACTACTTCCTCCCACGCAAAACTGTTAAGCACACACGAACACGAATAACAATTTAACTGCGACCGAATCACGACATCACAATACCACGGTTTCGCCACGCCCATTTTAAGGTGACATGCCGACTAATTGGGCACCGGAAGTGGCTAAATATAACGTAAGAATGCATGCTGAAGGATGGCGCGGACGATGCACGACCCTTGGAGATACAGCGCTGCACGCGGGTGTGCGCCTGATGATTAGAACGAACTCAAAGGGGCAGTCACACGTGACAAACTCAAAAACGTGACACCACGACTGCAAAAGAATCTGCAGTCGTCATACACAGTCAATATACTTTCGTTCTTTCTCGGGATAGCTTCGGCCGGTACAAGAAATTTTCTGGTCCAGGCAGGATTGCACACAGTCTCATTACAGTGCAACACCACCCTCCTGACAAGCAGTTTCGTTCCATAAATATGACATTTTTCTCTGCGACAAACATTTCTATACATACTCTTCCCTTCCAAATAGGATTGCACAACTGTACAGCGGATCCTACTGACGTTCCCTTCATATTAAAATGCGAAAGGGACGCCTCATCTGTCCTTTCACATGTTTACGTGTTTCTGAATTGGAGTGTCATCGTTGAATCAAAAGAATGGAGCACAAATGTAAAGTAGCGAAAATGTCATTAGAACATGAAATTCGTCCCCCACCAATTAACTTCTAAGAAAAGCTTCAGCCAAAGAAAGGAGGAGCGAAAATAAGGAGCATGAAGAGGTGATTAAGAGTAGAAAAGTCGGAAATTGAGATTCTCTTTTATTAAGGCCAGATCCCTTCGAAGTTTCGAACATAACGGAGCTTCACAAAGATAAATCAGTTTGATATTATTTGAAAGTCTCGTGCAATTCAAATGTACCGTGCTCCACTGACATTCCATGAAGCAAAAAAACATGATAAAAGTCAAGCTCAGAAAGAATTAAAAGTGACGTGGTAATTCGACTGGGAAAAGACACACACATACGTACACGGCAAGGAGAAGAATGAGAGGCGACGGTGCGGAAAACGGGTTTATCGATCGATATGGATCGAACGGTGAAGATATGATTTGAAATTAATCATTTTCAATAGTTTGTCCCTAGACCATTTCGTTGAATGGAATTTAGAAGAGGCCGAAGATGGAAGAGCACACTGATACACATCAACTAATGCTTTTTTCACAATCAAGTAATAAAGAAACATTGAAGAATATTACAGTAATTAGTTCCAGTCACGTGACCTTCGAGTGAATTGTTACTGTATAAGTACATTTGGGGCGTGCCATTGCCTTTTAGTATTATCGACGCGTAATCGAATAGTGAAACTTGCCAAAACGGCAACCTAACAAATTCAGCTATTTGAAACCACATCGAAAAAAAGAAGAAAAACTGATCTAGACAAAAATGAGATCGAAATAATGCACAAAGTATTGCACATTTCTATCTGTTCACAAAATCTCTCAAAACGTGACGAAGAATGACGAGTGAGAGGGAGAGAGATGGGACAACGCCTAGATCAGCTGACCATAAGTTAATTATGGACCAGCCACTTTTACGAATCAGATATCTCGAGTGAACGATAAGAAAAATGTAGGGAAAGTTTCACTAATTATAGTTAATTATCTACCGTAATTATATTACACTTTGTGAAGGCAAACCTTTCTTTAGAGCCCCTCCAAAAATAAAAATAAAATTAAAGTGTGCAAAAATATAATACAATGCACAGCACAAATCAATTAAAGTCTTTTCCATGAAATTTCAATACTCGACAGACTTTGGGGGAGAAAAATTGCGGAATTTCAGCAGTAAATTTATGAGCACATTTGCAGAACTTGATGGCAGACGCAAGAACTATTGAGCAAATTGCTTCAAATGTAATTTCTACCGTTTAAAACCTCACCACGATTAATTCCGCTTTTCCAAGTCGAACTCCACCTTGACACGCTCCTGAAAATTATTTCCATCAAACAATAAGGGGAATCAGTGCGCGAGACAGTCCTCCCAAGTTCTGTCAGATCGGGAATGTTGATTAGCGATACCACAAAAATCAAAGCTAGTGACAGTACAAGGATAAATTGAGGAATACTCACAATGGTTTTCGCAAAAACCAAGCGCTCCGATCAGCATATCAGTGATCTCTGAAAATTGAGGATATTAGCCGTTCGAAACGGATAATCAACAATCAAAAGAAGTACTGCGAACAAAGAACTGTGTCATGAAAAATAAAGATATGCAATTTGTGCGCAACTTCAGAATCAAGGAGAATTTTTAAGAGAGTAAAATTTACAACAGTATCCAAGATCAGGTACTAACAAATCCCCGGTTCAAAACGAGAACGTAATGAATGGATGGAGTCTATTCCAGTCAAGTTCGGCTTGAGGAGCACTTTGACGGCACAAACTGCTATTAGCTTTATTCCTCCGTTATTTCTTCCGTTTTTTCACTCTTCCCCGGTTCAGAGTAATGCCCCAAGCGAGTGCCCTTGTCTACACGTTGGACTAAGCCGGCTGGCAGGAGCTGTCTGGTGCAGTGCTTCCGTCAGAGGAACGAGACAAAGAGCGTAAGAATTAATAGGGAGCCCCACGGTCGAAGAAGGACAACTGCTTTTTATAGCAACCACGATACACGTGACGCTCCAAATCAACTAGAATTAAACTGTTGAGTTTGATTTAAAAGAAATTCAATGTCTCTGTGGGATAAATTTACACAACGTATTCTACTCTGCCTTACAGAAATATGCAAATGTTTGCATGGAAAAAAGTGATAATAGCCTCCAAAGTCAACACTTTTGGTGACTAATCTGGGCACATAGCGTATTCCAGGAAAACGCTTGAGATCGAGAATCCCACGTTTTTATTTCGAGCTCATAACTTTTAGAATTTACTCTACTACTTTTAGAAATCTAGCGATAGGAGGAGACAAACGGAGCGAAATTCCTTCGAAAACCGTTCTCGAGAACGAGGAGGAACTGGGTGTGATTAACCGATCGACGATGACAATAGTTGAGCCGAGTGGATCAAAAATATACTTTTGGTTTGCTGTTAAATTGTTTCGTTCGCCACGAGGACTTTAAAGCTGGGTGGATATTAGTGCGGCTGACGTTCGTACAAAATCGTGTCTTCTTTGGGCCTAATTTGATGTTCGAACTTATTAAAGTTTCCACCTAGTTAAACCTCGCCACGGCAACTAACAAAAGAACGAAGATGTATACGTATGTTACAGGAAGTAAGAAAGTAAGCTAGGTGATGCGTATCCCGTTTAGTATTATTTCGGAAAAATGTGCAATCCATGGCTAAATTTCTGGATTTCCTTATGAGGACAAACATATCTGCCCATATTTCTTATAGGATTGTAAGGGTAATTTCTGTCTCAGGCATGCCGCGCTAGATCTAAATCTTATGTAGGTTGAATTTCTGTTCGGAAAAACAACAAGGGCAAGAAGAAAGACTTGATCCTGAAACCAGAAAAGAAATTACCCTCAAAAATATTTAAATGTGCATAACTCTTTCAAATAGACGAAAGAAAAAGTACTGAATCCAATCCGATGGAAGTTCACAAGGGAGTTAAGGAGCTGCCAACAAATCCGATTGGAGAAAGGGCTTACAGTAGAAACGGATGCTCGAGGAAGAAAACACGTCTGGTGCACTTCCATCTTGTGGCCAGCTTAGACTTCCTTCATCTTCATCGAGATAGTCGATACTATTTTATCTCAGGCTGGCTCAAGGATATTGGCAATCAAATGAGCGCATTACCACTAGAAAACCATATTTCCTTTTGATTCTAGTGAATAGTCAAGCATTTTTTACTATACTTTACCTTTTGACGACCGGCCAATTGCTGCATGCTTATTGCTTTCAGTTTCTTTGATTTTTTTCATCATTTAGTCCGATTAACACTCTCACAATTTCTTTTAGAATAAATGATTGATGTGTAGTTGTGAGTTGTTTGGCGGATTCGGATAAAGTTAGAGGTCGTGGGTTTGCAAACTTAAAGTATGTCATAAGTCAGGGAAAAGGACGCCTCGAGTGAAGTTGGCCCACCGCGGGCCAGTCGAGTCAAGAGGGGTTATTGCAAAATTGTATGACAGCTTTGGCAAACGAGAGGGCAGGATACTACATTTCAATCCACAAGATGGCGAAGCTAAGAAATAGATTCATCTATTTCTGATAATGAGGTCAAAAGGTGGATCAAACCAACAACCCAGCACACATCAACACCAGATGCGCCACGTATTCGATTTCCATATTTTTCCGAAAATTTTGGAAGCCAATTGAGCTCGGATGATGACGTCGAAAACTGCTCTCAGTTAGTGGAGTACAGGCGGTGTTCCCGCCATTCCTGAAGCGAATGTATTGCCTGAGTTAATAACTTTTCGAGGGTGTGACTTGAATCAAGTTCCTATAGGTAAAAAAAAAAGGTTGTCACATCCGTAGAGTCCGTTCAAGCAAAGCGGAGCTTCTTCTTCTATCTATAGACATTATTGTAGGCCTAATCCTCATCCACTGTTTCTTGGCGTGCCGCTGGCGTCAGTAATGTGTTTTATTACATCTCAAAACAAGGAAATGATGCCGTCACCGCGTCTGGGACAGTTGTTGATATTTGTCTTTACCGAGATAACGCGATAGAAGATTGGCGATTCTCATTCTAGTTAAGGAGGATCATGACCAGTTTAGACCGTGTCGACGCTTGTGCAACGGCGATAGATATTCTTTTACTGAAAAACGATAGAAAGATAAGGCGGACCTTCGGATGGTCGATAAACTATCTCGTTTCCCTCAGGGGACTTTCTCCCGCCTCGCTTAAGCATGTTATCTCGAAAGAGATCGCCCTATTGCCAGTGTTCGCCTAGTCCATTCGATCGCCGTGTTGCTCGTCCAGGTCGCGTCAGGGTGAAGGGGGTGTGGGTACTTAGGACAGAACGCGACTTTTTCGCTCTTCGCAACGCGACATCGCGCGGCAGGCTGGCGCACCCGTAGCGAAAACAACTACGGTATATAAGAACGCGCGATTGGAGCAGCTTTTTTGCATGCGTGAATTTGTAAGTTTCTGATTCCTTACTTGCCCGCGCTCACACCCATTGTATTGATAAATGCGGTGAATCACTAATTCTGTCTCATTATTGAAAACGTTTTGTGACTTACAAGATTCCGGGCGATACCACTAAAATGGTGTTTTACGAATTATCGGTGAACGAGGGTTTAATAGGGCCGCTTGTGCTTGCATTTTGTGGGTTCATATTGTTGTATAGACTTCTGCATAAGGGTATAACATCTTTTACGAAACGCTTCTGTCCTCATTACGGATATGATACTCATTTTGGACGCTGGCGCCATTTGGGGCCAGGTGGCGCCACAACTGTTTCCCACTAAATTCGTTTTAAACTTTTGTATAGGGGTTATTTCGGGGTCCTGATTTGTTCTTAGCGCTATTCGGCGCCTGCATCCTGCTCGTCTGCGCCCTCGCACTAATTAGATCGCAGTAGGACTAAGCCTTTGAGTAGTGTAGGGTTCCAAAGTGGGTAGGCCATTCCCTGTGGTGTGACACACTCCAACTTTTGCCACACGGTGCGTGGTTTACCCACTCCGGAGTTTCACTCCCTCCTAGCGTCGTTAGTCGTAGGCCGCTTAGGTGAGAAGCTCTTAATGTGCTAAAAGTCGAAGTATTCGGTTAACAGCGGAATGTGGGAAAAATTAGTGTCATATTCATGATCAGGGCCCCAAATAACCCCTATGCAGAAGTTTACAGTCGTCTCATCAAACGTCCATCAACCATTCCTCTTCCAGGTTCTCCAGAAGCTCTACCATCCATCTCTGCAAAAATAACCTACCTCCCTCTTCACTGCTAGTTAGCGGTCCACTTCTGGTTACCATTTCCTCGTTCATTATCAAATCCATGGCTATTAAGCTTCAAACTCCTTGTCGCAATCAAAGCCGACACAAATATCGCGCTCGTAATCGCGCGCGTTCCCCTATATACCGTAGGTTGTTTTCGTCTTCAAGTGTGGTTGTGCACCAGGCTCACTCGCGCGATGTCGCGTATGCAAGATTATGCGAAAATTCCGCGTTGCTTTCCTAATACCACACCATTACTTTGGGCTCTTATTCAGTTAATGGGTGGGGGCATCATGATGCCAGTTATTCAGAACAGCCGAGTTCTAACTCCGATGCATGCGGGGAGGCCGGAGCAGCTATGTGCTGGACCTGGATTTGGGAGAGAGGCTGTGTACGCGGCTCACTTGACATGCGTGAAAACGTGCAGGTTTCGATCTCACGACCAGTCCGAAAAGCTGCCACCATTGATGCTCCCTAAAGGTAAATAACACGACTTGTACTTTGAGGTTGTATGTCGATCTCGAGCACAAAACACTAGTTAATACAAAAGCTGGGTGAAAATAAGATACGTAGCTAACCAGCCTGTTTGGCACGAAGCTGCGGCTGGTGACCAGTATGCTTGAAATGTTGGAGGGGAATGCGGGTCCCCGTACGTGTGGACCGCCGCAGATCTTCAATTACGGGTACTGATAGGAGAGTACTGACGCAAGTGGTGCAGCTGGTCCAGTAGCTTCGCCAGAAGGACCGGTCTGCTCACCCTTGGACTAAGCCTAGGAGAGGGGACGGACCCGTCCTCTCTTTAAGGCTTAGTTCTAAGGTAAGCGCCAAATTGTGGCGGTTCTAAGGACCGCGTTGATAGTTGTCCGTCCACGTGCCGCCGGATGACACCCATCCTCCCCTATCAGTTCAGGCTACAGGTTCCGCAGCCGGACGTAGCCAAAAGGTGCTGGCTTTGTTTACGTCGGCAAAACAATAGCACGGAATAAAGGCGATAAGGTCGCACTTTATGGAAGGATCTCTCGAAGCAAAATTGGACACTGGAGGCACGAACTGTGCACCGCAATTTGTGTCGTCTACGGGGTCATTGAGTTTATGAGCCCTATTAATGCGAACCCTATACGTAGAGATAATTGGCTGCGAAAGGAAAAATGAACTGGCAATTAGACGTGCACATGAAGCAACCCCTCTTCCTACTGGAGTGGTTCACCAGAACAGAACGCGAGTTCCGCGATTCGCAACGCGAAGCATCTTTCGTTGCGGGAGCCTCGGGTCCACTGATATCAGCGGTGGACCTGAGATTCTGCAGGCGAAAAATGCTTTCGCGCTATGAGCAAAAGCTCTGAAAAAGGGCGCTTCTTTATTCCTAGTGAAACGCACCTTACTCTGCACGTTAAAAAGCCACCATGAATTTATATTTGTCACCATATGGCGTCATTGGAACACGTGAGATTCTCATGAGGAAAATACTGTCAAGCGAACGGGCGTGCGAAACGTACAAATAATGTATTTAAATTACATTCAGATGGTGTTCATAATTTGAACAGCTGATTCACCAAAACACACAGAAACAGCGAGAAAACGTTGACAAACACAAGGGAACGCGAAAGGGCCATCATAAAAATCAAAGATTGGATGTTTAGATCTGCTGGGCCGATCATAGACGACTGAGTGACGTGGAAAGCAGTGAAATCGAAATTGGCTGAGTATTCGATGGAAGAGCGACATCACTGTTCATCAACAGGCAATGTTACTGTTAGGAGAAACATTAAGTGTAAAATTCCACCGGGGCGCCCACCCGATCGGCCGTCACCGGCGAAGTCGCGCGGCGAACAGTTGCAGGTCAACGTAGCGGTGATCGATGCGCATTTAAAACATTGCTATTGTGACAGCCAACTAATCAATAGCGATCGAAGAAATAGTAAGGAGCATAATCGATCCATAGCTTAGCTGAGCATCACGGAGGACGTTGGTCTGGGCTTGGGCTGTATGCTGTGTACATGCGTGTGTGGGGGCGCCGGGTGAGAGCGAGCTGCGTCGATCAGGGCCGAAGCCACGCCCATTTGGGCAGGGTGGCGAGTCAGACTCCGATATTGAGCATCATCATCAAGTAGCGAAAGCTGCTGGTGAGAGGGATTTTCAGCTAAAATTGAATACTTTGCTAAATCGATTGTTATTCTGTTCACTCACGGTTTTTGCACTTTCAACTGAACATTGGATTTCCGAGCAGTCCTATGGCTGCTATACTCTTTTACCAGGACCTCCTCTCTATTTCAGGATGGGAAGACCATCGAGTGCAGACCACATACCACAAGTGATGACTGCCAAAAAAGCCACTTTTTCCTGGCCGTCGTCATTTGTGGCGTGTGGTCTGCAATCGACACTCTTCTCGTTTCCCGAAAAGGGTGTTGAGACGCATGGCGCTTCGTATACGAGCGCCTCTTGCCACTTGCAGTACGTTTTCCGGTGCTATACAAGTGGGGTGGGCACGCCGCATTTTTTGAACAGAAATGTATGTACCCTCCCCTTCAAAAAGCGAGAAAGTGTCGGGTGCAGACCATGCACCACAAGTGACGACGGCCTTCACAAAATGTTAATGTTTTCTGCCAATGAAATGATTAGCCTGTTGCAGTTGTATTCTATCGATTGTCACTAATTACAACTATCATTTACCAGAAATCAGCTATCACTATGAACAACTTCTAACCAGATTTACTTGGAGGCCGTCGTCAGTTGTGGTGTTTGGTCTGCACCCGACACTTTCTCGCTTTTGAAGGGGAGGTTAGAGGATTGTGGGTAGCACTAACTGTCACGAAAATCAAGGACATTCGTGGACGCCAAAAGGATGCCAACCAATGCTAAGGGCGGGGCGGGGGGGGTGAGGGCAGTTACTACGACATGCGGGAAACGAGCGTGCCCAACCAACTTTATATATGCCGTCTTCCATACCCGGCTGAATCAATTTTCTCTTCCTGTGTAGCGGCCGTTTACTCGCCCTGGTACTGATAAAACAACAAAAAGTACCAATTCAAAGAATGAGGCAAGGCTGAATGATCTAGTAACTGGTATATGGGTTGTAGAGAATTTTTGCGACACTGCAGTCTTTTCTTTCTTCATCATGTAAACCACAACAAATTAGACAATATACTATATTTATATACCTTTCAAAATACGAGAAAGGTCGGGTGCAGACCATACACCACAAGTGACGTAAATCTGGTTAGTAGTGGTTCATAGTGATAGCTGATTTTTGGTAAATGATAGTTGTAATTAGTGACAACTGATAGAATACAACTGCAACAGGCTAATCATTTCATTGGCAGAAAACATTTACATTTTGTGGAGGCCGTCGTCACTTGTGGTGTATGGTCTGCACCCGACGTTCTTCTCGTTTTTTGAAATGGAGTTGTCGTGACCAGGGTCACGACGAAGGAGTGGGCAGAAGAGGGTGGAGCGAACAATACAGGGTAAAAGGGGCAGATTCTTGAAGGCAGGGCCTTTTCTGCTCTTGATGAGCGTATCATTCGCCAATAAATCCGATTGTGTTTGATGTACGTTTCACGAAGGCAGAACCGTCACCATGTGCGAGTACGAAACATACGAGTGTACCTTTTATGTTCCCCTTTATATACTTCTCTATGAATGTGTCTGGAAGCTTCCAGAAAACTAGAAAAAAATACTTCAAAATGTCGCCAAGATTTTTTTATGATCTAGTATATGTCCTAAAGGTGAATAGTTTAAAAGATTTGTCGCTGATGGAATGAAAGAGAGATGTGACAGATGGTGCAATGATGAAGAAAAACTGAGGGAAACGGCATAGAACGCGTGAGCGGGACGTTTTTTCCCGTCGATTTTCGTTTTGGGCGAGTCACTCCAGCACTGACGTCATCAATATGAACGTTCTGCTCTGCACCCTTGCCAGAACGACTAAAGTCCGACGGTGAGGGACGAGAAGCTGGGAAACTACCAATCGGTGGGCAGGCAAAGGGAGGAGAATTCAAAGGGGACGGGACGAAGTTCAAAGGGCTACACAATTACACACGCTTCTTCTCCCTAAAGCGCTACATTTCGCTTAAAGCAACAGTCCCAGCAGGGTGGGCGTGGTCGGAAACGACTGCAATCCCCTCGGCCGATTCCGACCACGCCCACTTCAGCTCCCTGCCTAGCGGCTTTCCAAGGTGAGTTTTTGTTCAGTCACTAGGGGCTGAACAGCTCCGAAGTGGGAATCGGCCGAGGGGATTGCAGCCGTTTCCGACCACGCCCACCCTGCTGGGACTGTTGCTTTAATTAGGAACACAGAAGTTCTTTGAGGTAGGGATATTTGCGAGGAATTGCCCCTTTGCGAGAAACAATTTTCTTGTCATCTGCTTTCACACGCCGAGCCGACAGTTTTATCTTCGAATTCTTCTTCTCAAGAATGAACTTATACATGATACAGCATTCGATAGTTTTGCGCACGCGCCGGTGGTGGCGACCTTTCTTTAGAATTGGTGGGGATTGAATGGATTTAAGTATGAGTGCTGGATGACCTAAGGTGGGAGTCGCACGCTGAAGCCGTGGTGCCAGCGAGATGATCACCTGCAGTGGAAAAATGTGAAGGTCAGGGCGATTGAAAGAGTATCGACAATCGACCTCTAACCATGTAGTAGGTAAGAGCCACAGTTATACGAATGACATAAGAAAAGAAAGCCGACCATATTCTTCATTTTTTTAAACCAGATTAGTCCCCCGTCAACCGCCGGGACCTTCCTTTCCTGCGCAAGCTTTCTATCCTCCGCTATGGTCCCTTCCTCCTGTGACACCAACACCTCGTGGAAGTGACGCGTATGCAACACAATGGTGTTTCAAACAGTAGAAGGGACACAATCATGATATGACGGTAGATTTTTCGCTTCCCTTCCTCATCCTCCCTTCCTCTCTCCACTGCCCTCCAGCTGCCACTGCAGCACCATGTGGAATGAACGGAAGTGTGCTAAGCAGGTGTTTATATAGCCCTGAGTGTTATCACAACTATCCTGCTACAAAACATTGATATCTCAAATCCTGTAAGCTACCCGATTTGTTAGCGGTTTGTTTATCCCATGAGCTTCCTTCTCACTCACTTCATTTTGCGGACGGACACACATACATACATACACACACACACATACACATACATACACAAACCGACACACAAAGTTAGCGCTTTATAAAATAGAAGGATATAAGGATGATATCGGTGATCGTCTACATCGTTCGACTTGGATCAGCTCTATCTTACTGATTATCAAAGAAGGAACATTTTCCTCCAACCCCTACTTGTTTTATTCAGACACTATACACTGTACTTTTCTTGCATGATGCTAAGGTATAGTGGTTGCATGCTGTCTCATTTCTTCTACTTTCGAGAATACAGTGCGTTTCAAAATCAAAAGCTCACTCTCAAATTGCATTTCCAGAATAAGAGTCACTTAGAAATTTAACTAGCAATATCAGCGGATACCCCCTGCACCAATAACTTCCGTATTCAGAGGAGTTTTTTTCTTTTTTGTACCGTTTCATACGAACAATTTATTTACGTTACGCACATGTGAATTGTTAAGATCTTATACTCCCTACTTTAAGGACGAATTCACGATGAAAAAGCAACCCATTTCAAATTAACCTAGGGATGGTGAGTGGTACACGAAAGAAGGAAGAACCATGAGAAACGGCCCAGAACCCGAGAAATGGGACCCCTTCCTTGCCCGTTGATTTGAGCATTGATGCGACTCTCATCGCTGTGCCCTCTTCAACACTACGCTCTCTCAGCTATCTAATCACTCGCCACGTATTGAACTACGGCGAGTGATCAGATGATCGGTGGGCGGAGATCGCCGGACCCGCCAGCTTTGAGGCATGATAGGTCGCCGAGGTCAAATTTTTCCATGCGAATTGCGCGTCAGTTCGCACCCTCAGGAGGTCCGTGGGTCCCTCAACTAGGTCAGTTTCTTCTTCGACCTCCATTCTAATCGTGAATTCCTCCTTTAAGTGACACTCGAAGCGAGTCTTTCAAGATCTTACAGGAAGGTCTTTCAGGGTGTGCCAAGCTTTTTCAAAACGGTCTTTTGCATGATATAGAGGCACATGCGGGAACCACAGAACCATGGTTAATTTTTCCTGAACGGCCCTCTGAATACCAGAAAAGGGGGTCCCTAGTCACACTTTTTCACCAGTTTTTCAATCAAAGTCTTTGTAAGGGTTACTGACGTTCCTAATCATGAATTTGGTACTAATTATTCATGCTAACTCCATTTTGCGCGAATTTGGAAACGTCAACACGAAATGCAAAAACTTGTCACCACGAGGAATCGAACTAGGGACCCCTTTTCTGGTATTCAGAGAGCCGTTCAGGAAAAATGAACCATGCTTCTGTGGTCCCCATATGTGCCCCAATGTCATGCAAGAAACCATTTTGAAAAAGCTTGGCACACCCTGAACGACCTCCCTTGTAAGTTCGTATAACTTCGTATAATCAATGCTATACGAAGTTATGACAGCTGTTTTCAGAATTTCTGTGCTTTGTAAATAGCGGTTTTTCGCATAATTCTTTTTGACGATGATGCCCTTGACGTTCTCCATCGGATGGACATCCGGACTGCAGGCTGGCAAGTGCTGAACGCTCATGTTTTGAGAATGCAGCCAATCTTTCGCTGAAGGACTCACGCGGACGGCAGATTTTTGTCCGTTGGAAAGACGTAGTTCAGACGACGTCGCAGGCTTGGAAAAGGCACTGGATGTTACTGTTAATTATCGGTAATCGGTGGATTCCATTTTGCAGGCCACTAAGTTTCATCATATCATCATTACAGAAAGCAACCTGGACTTTCACACTTCCTCCACCGAAATGACGAGCACCAAACCAAACGGTCTGCCTTCGAAATTTACTCCGAAAACGCTTGGTAGGTGTGCGGGACCATCATGACGAAGGCATACCTTTACGGAATCTCGAATTTAAAGGCAAAGTTCGGGCTCAGACCCACCTAATAAGCCCTTAAAGTGGCTAGAAGTGCATGGGACGCAACTGCAGGCGACTCGCCAAGTTCCCGCATCCAAATGCGTCACTAAGGCGCTAGGGGCCAAGGACTTTGACACGCTCCACCTTTTGCACGTTCTTCGCAAAAAAAGATACTCGGAATATAACTTACCCTAGTGGAATGAGAAAAACTGAAGCCGAAAATGTGCTCATAAGAAGATCTCATTCGAAATCATAGAGGGCATCAAGGTATTTCCTAGGTATGAGCTGGTACAGCGCGGACCCTCCTGGCACTGCTATGGATTTCTCAAAGAATACAAAAGAACTGAGAGGAGGAGGGGAGAATCCGGTAGTGGAACCAACCAGAGTCAAGCTCAAACGAAGGGTATAAGGAGCTGCTTCACCAAATTCCGACGGAACAGCCCAACTAATAAGAAGCAATGCGTCATCCTCCGATGCGAGAAAATGGTACTGGGGGAGACGCACGGTGGAATCAGGGAAGTCATAGCCGTGGTTCTGGAACGAGGAGGTCCAGCGAGTCGTGAAGCAGAAGAAGGAGAGCATACAAGCAGCTGGCAGAAGACGCCGGAGAACAGATGACACTTCACCGTCTACAAAAGTTGCAGGAGGCAGTAAGGGCTACCGTTGCTAAGGGGGAACGATGAGAAGAACGAGAAGTTGGAAAGACGAAACGCAGAGAACGTCTTCAGGTTGGCTACCCGGCATCGGGCTACTCAAGACATCAGGGTGGTGAAGAAGTGTAAAAGGAAGCAATGGTGTCATCCTAAGAAGCCAGCCGAAGTCAAGAGAATGTGATAAGGTCTTCAGTGGGCTTCCACACAAGGAGTTACCCCACAGGGGCAAGTACAGGTGACGGCTGGTCCCATAGCGTTCTAGACGGAGGATGAGGCTCATCGAGAAATAGGGAAGATTAACGTTTTGTATGCGGTAGCCTGGATGGAGTGCCAAGAGAGGCATGAAAGACGATTGGAGAGTAGGGATAAGATGGCTTGCCCATTTTTCGAACACCGCCCCATCTTCAAGCAGAAGGGCGACGCGATGGACTGCTCCAACTACCGCGGGATCAAGTTGACTGCGCATACATGAAGCTGTACGAGCGACTGGTCGACTCGAAACTGCGGGAGCTGGTCCCGATCTCCCAGGAACAGTTCGGGTTCATGCCAATTTTCATCGCAAGGCAAGTGATGATGGAAGTTATGGAGCGGCACTCAAAAGAACAAAACGTGCCGCAACACCGTCTTATCTCTCTTTGAGAGATGTGTGCAGATAACGAGCCAAGCACGCTATACGCACCCCGACGACCTGTCAAAAGAGGAAACGTCACATTGCGTGCACCTTCAGCTCTGAGCCGCCCTCCTTTGTCCTAACACTAGATAATGCTGGTAAGGCGGGTCATATAAGGTGACCACCCGAAGACCACACCCATCATCGCCCCTGTATAAGAATATCTGCTCTGAAGGCGGGTACAAATTGGCAGAAACTGTTGGTATAATGATGAATATCGTACGTGAATGTTCAAGGAAGAACAAAGCTATTCCCGTTCATGGACGATCATGAGACAAGAGATGGAATAAATTCCCATGCAATGTAGCGATCTAGCTATGATGGGTAGCGTGCAGTAAAGGCACGGATTAACACGGTAGACGGAATTGGAAAGGTAATGCAATTGTAATCCTCAGCAATTGTGTCACAGCGTTCTGAGAAACGGTGTTCGCAGTGGTTTAAGGAGTGTTGAGCTCTGCGGCAGGAGTGATGACCTTAGCAAAAATCGAGGAGCAACTTCCATCCGCTGAAATGTGGAATCTAAAATGGGCCTGTAGGGAAGATGACGTAACTGGAAATGACCGCGAGAGGCCGCAAAAAATAGAGGGTTACCCGTAATCAAGAAGAACCTCACTGAAGTCAGGGTCATGGCAGAAGGAATCCTAGACAGAACAAAGTGACGACGACTAGAGAGAGACAACGAACTCAGCGACTGCGCCGGACTGACGCAAGGGAGAAGAAAAGAAAGAAAATTAGTTTCCAGACGTGTGAAGTTGCGCATGAGATCTTATCGTAGGGAACGAGCAGGTTGGCACTAGGGTCAACCGTCACGTTCGAACATTTTCGGGATTTTTGCGACCCCCCTCTCGAGGGGTCCAGTTGCGACCCCCACCACAGTTGCGACCCCCCAATACAACCAGCCTTCCCCCACCGCGACCTCTCCCTCTTCTATAGTATTTGATTCTGAGACCAGTTGACACAGCCCAAAACCTACCTAAAACTCCGAAACTCCACCCACTTTTTCCCCAAATACGGCTTCAAGAAACCTGACAAAAGTACTACGAATTATGCCAAGATTTGCTGAAAGTCGAACGTGGCAACTTTGTTTATTATTTTTTTGGCTTCCTATATGCACTCAAGAAGGGAACGTGGTGTAGTGGCGAGTGCAGTCCCTTTCTGTGCACGTCCCGGAATAAAATCTTGCTCATAGAAGAGTTTAGCGGATAAGGGAAGTCGATTCAAGCCTATCTACTCAAGGCGCTTTTAGCTATCAATGTACTCCTCATTTCCATTGACTGGGTCGACCTGATGACCACTCCTAAAGGGCCAATCTTATTTCAGTTCCCATATCGCTATATTTTTTGAGTGAACAAAATAACATGATTTATCCCTGCTTGCATTACTTCTAGAGGCGGTATTGTGACGGAGGGTGGGGACCCAAAGGTATTGAGATCCAGTGATGCACTTCCTCGTAGTCACTGCAGAACGCAATATAGCCAATAAGTTCGCATTAGCTAGATATAAGATAAGCTCAAATCACGATAAAACGTGCTTTCGAAGCGAAAGCTGCTTCAGGCAGACCGACGTCACCTCTCTGTCTTATGCGAATGACCCCCCACCAACCTTCACTATAGTCTGATCAACCCTGTCGCCCAAAAGCCAGGAAGTTACCACAGCATTCGACCCTTTGCCACTAAGCACAACATTATGTATACGATCACAAATGTAGGGAGGATGGATAGCCAGAGCGTGATCCGATCCAACGCACTGCAGGCCTGATGCGCGCTAGAGATTGCCCCACCCAGTAATATCCTTAAAGGAATCTTGCGCGGAAAATTCTTGCACTCTTTCCTAACATGAATATGTCAGTTGTGATCACTGGAAATAGCACACAAAGTTTCACGCATGAAGATTCGGTTTCTGAAGAGAAACAAACGTACAAAAACTACACGTTATGGACCATCGAAGGACCAGGAGGCAGAGCCAGGCGAGGCATGGAAAGAAGACGGCGTTTGGCCGGCTACGTACCAGGCGACGCAATGAGAGAATCGGGTTAAAGCGCGCGATTTTCGGAGAGTGGAGACAAATCGATCGATGGAATAGGATGGAGTAGAAGTGTAAGATGTGAATGCAACGAAGCAGAAGGCCAGAAAGAGCTTCTAGTGAATGCACTCCAAGAACCAAGTTTGAGCATCCCCGTCGCCAGCATTCGTGAAAGACGTCCGTGGGCAATTCGAACGCGTAGCAGCCTTTTCGAGTTTTCGAATTTCTAATCAAAACGAAAGCAATACTTCCAGTTCTTTTCACTATTATCGTGCATGAGTCTCAAGCCAATGAATTATGGATGAAATAGAAGCATGATTTTTCCGCGCAAGATTCCTTTAAGAGTCAGATTGGTGACATGCTTTACTAGCGCTCTAGTTTTGTTGCTACTGAGGTATAAAGTTGAAGTAAACCGAAAGGACTGAAATAAATCAAATAGACTGACAAGGCGGTGCACTTTCAAGTTCCGCTGCATTATAAGAGCTTCAGTGAAGCCATCTCCAATTATCACCCCAGATGTTTTCGGTAGGAGGGAAAATCTTCCACTTGTATCCCGTGTGCCTCAACAATTTCAGCTCACACCTTTCAATAGGGATTTTGTGTTAAAGAGGAAAAAATCATCAAATAACGACGGCTAGTCGGCTCTGCGATTCCAAACGGCTCTGTGCACTTTTGTTTTCACAATCCGAGCTCCACGAGCAAATTGCATGATACCGTGGAAGCAAACATAGCGGAAGTGGAATTACATGGAATCGATTTCCTTTCGCCGGACATCCTTCCAAAAATTCTCAGGGTACGTGATGTCTTTGGCATCCGTTTTGTCTTGAAGACATTGCAAAACAACTGGGATTTTACGCTGAACTTCGCCACCTGAGATAGGAAGGAGAATCCCGTTGAAATTCAGAAGAGACGCATTTGTGTCTATGAGCTCAAAGCTGTGCTGAAAGTGAAGAAACTATTAGAAAAGAAATCAAATAAGGGCGCCCTAATCGCAAGCATAGGGGCATAGTGTGGCAGTGCATTTGAAAACTGCCGCTCAATCATTTTAGGCCTAAGCCTCAAGCGGAGGAGGAGAGATTTTGGAATGCGTGAACAGTTTTTATTTCCCATGAAGTTCTGGCTTTCTTCTAGGCTCAGTCTGGAATATGCCGCTGTATCCTGCGATAGCGCCCAAATACGTTAGCATATTTCATCTCATCCACGGTTCCAGCAGGTTCAGCATACAGCCCCTGAATGTGTATGGAAGGCTATTATGGCACAATAATATTATGACATGACATGGGATCAGCAACGCTGGAACAAGGTTATATGCATCTTACGGATAGGCTGTTGTTAGTATAAGAGAATTTTTAAGGGGCATTGATTAGACAAGAGGAATGACGTTCTTACAGACCGTGCAATTAGAAAACGACTCTATCCAGCTTTTAGTAGCCTCAGATGCACCCGTTGAGTTTGCTACCTTCCCATCACATGGTGAGCCGGTTACTGTGATACTAACCAGCATGTGTGTGTTATCATAGATAATACAACAAATATATACTCGAGATCCGTAAGTTGGGGTAGGCGTGTCACCGGAAGTGACGTGTACTTGATAGAATCTATGTGGATAAGGTGCTTCCAATATATATCGCGAGATATCAGCAAAGCATGCTGGCAGCGACTTACCTACGCAACCTCTATCAAGTCCACGTCACTTCCGGTGACACGCCTACCCCAACTTACGGATCTCGACTGTACTTTCTTTCAAATGATAACGGCTTCTTCTAGGATACATTATAGCGAAGTTATTACGCTTCAAAACGGTTGAAACCTCTCGTGAGTTATTTCCATGTACCTTACATATGTCGTCCGAGGCGGCTTCTAGCATTAAGTTCGAAACTTCTTTAAGCGGCACGGAGATGCCTCAGTGGCTGGGTAGGCAAGACGCTTTTATGCTTGAATTGAATCATGTCATGGCCTCTGAAGACGACGACTCGTTGTCACGTGGAAAACATTAGACATCTGAATAAAGTCCACCTAACAACTTGGTAACGTGACAGGAACAAAAAAAACCTTACAACTACAAGAGGGAAGAGGAGTAGCTGCGATAGTCTCAACCGGTCACGTCGACTTCCAAAAATCAGTGCGGCCTAGGTTATGCTTCCCCGAATGAAGTCCCTTTAAATTTTTTGTTTTGAACGATACTGTTTCTTTATTTTCAATGCATGCTTACTTTAAGCTACACACATATATTAGATGTAGGCCCTTTATCAGGACAATCCCAGTTGGGACTACAGAGAAAATTTAAAGGAACTTTCGTCCCCTAACCCTTCGGGGAAGCATACCTTACGGCCCCTGGACCATCGGCGGGAAGCCGGAACAACATTTTGGTGATTTTCTTTTCTTTTCTTTTTTTTCCTTTTCTTTCTCTTATTTCTTCTTTGCTTCCATTCGATTTCTACTTCAAATCTATGGATCGTGGTTGCCTGTTGTTGTTGAGACGAATAAGCAGCGAGCTGAGCTAGGTCGCTTACTTCAAAATGTGGTTTGGCCAAATGCGCACTAAAATACCTTTGCAGTTCTGGATGGAATCTTCGTGCATGGTGTATCCGGATGTAATTGATCAGCATCTTTCTTTAAATCCTTCATTTGTTCCAGAAGAGCCAGATAGTTTAACTGTATTTCTTGAACGCTTTCTTTGTTAATTGCCAATCTTTGTTAAATGGGATTGCTTGGTTGTGGATTTTTCCCATTTCGAAGGACCATCAATGGCAGGGATTCCTTGCATAATCGCAGAAACAGCTGGTTTAACGAACCACAATTCACGCTGGGATCTGACTTTTGAACCAGTAGGCACATTTCAGCTTGAGCAGATGGCTTTACTCAAAAACGCAGCTGGTGATGGGCTGAGCTCGCATTCACAGCTCGAGAAATATCTTAAGATACACCAACTGGGTCAAATTACCACTCTATAAGGCCATTTATTCATTAATCAGCTACTTCTCATCCCCATATAAGAAGGCAAGACACTTATTGCGACCAATCTTCTTAGAATGCCCCAAGCATTCTACTCCTACTCAAAATTTATGTGGTGATAGGAAAAATTCTGATTTACACTGCCTTTTCGGACCTGTCGATAAGAAAGGAGTTTCCCTTTCCCAAGCGACTTTTCTAGGAATTCATCGAGCCAAGAGGGATCTGAAGCTTGACTGCCCTACGCTGAAATCGATCCGAAACCTGGTTCACAACCGTACAGCGTATGCACTTCCCACTAAACTAGGCCCGCTCTTCTTTAGTCTCTAGGTAACCCCACTTATCATCTTGGGAAGTTTGTAAGTACTTCTGTTCAAGCTTCCGAGATTGATATACGATTTATCGGCTAACGTTTCGGCGCACTCGCCTTCTTCGGAGCCTGCAAGTCGAAGCATCTTTTTGAAACAATTCGTCCAAGCAACATTTCAGATTACAAGAAAGAAAAACTAAGGGAGAATAAGCCATGAACGATGTCGTAACCCGCTAACCTTTGTAAAAGCCGAGCGTTAGAAGGCACCCTTTGGCACCATGTCGCAAAGACCCCTCCCAGTTCGCGTAATGACTGAGAGCGCGATCAAATGGAAAATCGAGTTTAGAATCGGCCCTTCCTGTGTTTCGCCGAATTGGTGTTAATCGTTACGTAGGAGGTGGGGACAACGGTTAAATGTCATCCACAATGTTGAAAGGATGTACCGTGAGTTGTGTGTGCATAACAAAATGTTTCCAGACAACTATTTCATTTTGTTGCTCCCATCGATGTTCCGAGAAATATATCAGGGAAATCTCTAGAACTGGAATTTCTTTCGAAACTACTATACATAGACGAAATTATTAGAAACTCTCTTTTTGTCAGAGAGAAAAGGTGGAGAATTGGTCGCGTTCCAAAGTCGTTGTGTAGACCAACTTCAAGCACACTGACTATGTGGAATACATTTCAAATTATCTGTCATTTACAGCCTATTTCGTCGGATAATGCGCTAGTGCTTTGACATTAACCCTTTGGCGACAAGGGCACCCAACGGTGGGTGCCACTCTGCCCATCTTCGTGGGACAATAGCACCAAATGTTGGCTGTCACCTTGGAATCTTGTCCTTTGCACATTTGAAAACATTTTCTATTATTGTAATTTAGCAAGCTTCATAACGTCTCTGCCTTAGCAGGGTTCAATAAGAGCTAAGTTATGGAAATTTTCATAATGTGGCATTTAGCTCGTCAGTATGTTAGCAGAGGTTTTTCATGATTAGGCAAAACACAAATTACTAATCGAAACTTCTTCTTTTCACGATTTTGAGACACAGGCAGCGATTTGAACTGCACAAAAATTCCACTGTGCACATTTATTTAATTATTTATTTATTACTATGCACTCGTGGGTGCGCTTACAATAACTAGTCAGAAACCAACTCGAAACATTAACTGACAAGCAAACATTAACTTCGACAGTTTTCACCTTCTATGCCACTGAAATCCAATTTCCTTTCCATACTTCCATTTTTCTGCCAGCCACATAAAATGTGAAATTTTTCAGATCTGCAGCTATAATTATGGTTAGGTGCAATTGCTCAGTCAAAAATCTGATAGAAAACTGCTTTCAGAGAAAATTTTGCCCAGGCAAGAGTAGGGCGCGCCAAAGATGGGGCTGAGCCCACGAGCCCCGCTTACGCCACATGCCGCATCTGTCGTTAAAGGAGTTAACAACCTACAGCCTAGAAGCACCAACTGATTTTAAGTCACAATCTTGATTTTTCAGTTGTCTAAAATCTGCGTAAGCGTTCAATGTTCTCGCTTCACGTAAAACGATGCCAATAATCGGTTTATGGAACAGCTTAGGCGGATTCTATGCCACCTTGGTCCATTGGGAATGGGAAAGAGGCTAACGCAACCCAGGCCGTATGCTGAACTGTTGGGAGCAGGTGAATAATGGCTTCGAGGAACATCCTCGACCGGGGGCGTCGTACCCCCCCCGACACGAGGGAACCCGGGACCCCCGCACAATACATTAACCAATGATACCCGATGTTCGGGCTGGTCATGGGGGGTCGTACTCTTGGGGGTCAGTAACAGAAGTGGTATCATGGTGCAGATAGGTAATAGGGTATAGCGCAGCAGAAAATGAAAACATCCGAAAAAAAACATGATATTAAATTTTCTTTGCAGGTTCAGTCGCTCCATTCCTCCACCTTCATGAGAAGGGCGTATTTGAAGGCAGTACAAAGAATGAAAGTGCATCCCCGCAAAGAAGAGTGCCACATGTGCGCACGCGCTGCAAAGGCACCTCCTCCGCCTATCACTCGCTCCTTCTCCCTTAATACCTCGCTGAGAATGACGCTGTTGTTAGGGACCCTGTCGGAAAAACGACAACCGTGAAGAAAAAGCGCTGGGCAAATGAAGTTGTTTTTTAGGTTACAGGAATAGCACAACACACTATGTCTACTACAATACAGTTTCGTTCGAAGGTCCCCATCATATAACACCTTTCAATCGATTCTGCAACTGTGAGTGGAGGAGGGATGCATGGCTTATACCAATACCAAATCGGATGATGACGATTGCTCCTATTCTTATTGTTTGCGTTCAAAGATATTGTTCTAGACACATTCCGAGTGTTGCCAACGAGTCACACTTGCAATGGTGAATGAGGGAGCGGATTTCCAGGTGGCCGGATCCGACCTCGATAGATCCTCGACGCAATTATCTCTTCAACCAAAAAGCTGTAGAAGAAAACTAAACAGACCATCAGGAAGCGCAAACCTTCCGCTTTCCAAAACTATCTTCCCTTTTTCAGGATCTTACAATATAAGAGATATATTGCTCTTGAAGTGGCAAAAACTCGCGTGAAAATTTGGGCCTCCTCGACATTTACTCGACGAAATTTGACAGACCCTATCTTTCTGCAAGGAAGGCTTCCAGAGCAATTTCGATGCTTGTTGGAAACGCGAAATCCAGCTCTATCTAACTCTACCTCAAGCTGCTTCAAAGGTTGTGAAATGGAGGAATGCAACCTTTTCATCGAGGGTGTAGATTCGGACGTTTTTTTTTGAAATTTCGGCAAATCTGACCCAGTGACAATCGCGCCGCAGCTGCCGTTGAATCGGCCTTTGATACACTCGGCTGTTTTGATATACTCAAGCAAGAATCAAGATTGAATCGCAACCCCGTGTCTTCAGGATTTCTGTGCGTTTCTGAACGAACCTCGCCTTGAGGTCACACAAAGTTAATGCCTCTTTCCTCGAGTCGATATTTCAGTATGTACACAAAAGTATGCAGCGATGGAAGACGTGCATAGATGACAAGATGAAGCGTCCTTAGCATTATTTTGCAGAATTTTTTTTGATTTGTTTTGCAGGATTTATTTTAATTGAATTAATTTGCTCTGTTAGAGGGGGTCGTGCCAGGATCTCGATTTCGGGGGGGGGGTCGTACCTCTGCGACCACGTACTCGACACGATTTTCACCCTGGTCTGCGGAGGGGATGGGGTCCCCAACGGTCGACGGACTACTTCAACTCGGTCGGTACGGTAGGAGAGTAATGACGCAAGTGGTGCAGCTGGTCCCAGCAGCTCCGCCAAAAGGGCTGGTTTGCTTACCCCAGGACTAAGCCTTGGAGAGGGGACGGACCTGCGCTCTCTCGCAGGTCCGTCCTCTCTTTAAGGCTTAGTCCTGAGGTAAGCATCAAATTGAGGCGGTTTTAAGGACCGAGTTGAAGTAGTCCGTCGACCGTCGGGGACCCCATCCCCTCCCCAACATTCAGCATACGGCCCCAGCAGAAACGCCAAAAGGGCTGGTTTGCTTACTCTTGTGGAATGATCACTTAGTGCGTAATTTTTTCACACCGAACGAACGCTTTTCTGATAGCGGCTCCTTCGCTGAGACTGGAGATTTGAACGTACTCTCGAATTCACTTCCCAAAATTTTCCAAACCTAAACATCGACTCCTTTGTTTTCCTCGTGAATTTCGTGGTTTACCGACGTGACTACCTGAAATAGGAGGCAGCACTGCAAGACCTGCCTGATCGACATGGGTCAAGCACAGCGTAGCTGAAGAGTTCACAACAGAACTCTACTCGATCCGGTCCCCGTCCAGCACCCCTCTTTCATATTCCAATCCCCGAGAAATCCGAATCCCGAGAATTAGGCTGAGTGGGGTAAACGTAACAGCATAACGATTGAGTTCCCCAGATAAATTCCTGAATTTCTGCTTTTCTACAAGAATCCCCAGTTGTTTCTTACAGGTACCCCTCCCACACGACCAGCTTTCCAAATTAGACCCAATACAGCGCCAATTCCAAACCAAACACTGATTCTTTGACGCATATTTACTTTTGCTAACCAGGGTCACCACCATTTATAAGAGCACTAGAAGCGACTGAATCTAGCTCCAATCCCTTTCCAGACGTCATTACGCCTCACCATTTCCGCAGCCGCTCTCAAGTGTAAAGCTAGTCCACTGGCGACAGATTAAAGCAGCGCCAAAGTGTACACATCATCAACGCTGTTCCACTCTCATTGCCGAATCAATAATACAACGCTCGCATGAACATTATATTTATTGAATGAAGAAGTAGATTCATCGCGTTTTCTATCAAAAACATGACAGTTACGCAAGGATTGGTATGAATAGTACATAACATCTGTTCAACGAAAGAAAGTACGCTTTATCGGGTTCCTCTTAACAAGTAGAAACAACAACACTCCAAGTAACAAAACTGGCGTTCTGCTAGAGCCCTAGTAGTAATCCATTTCCCTGCAAACTATGTAGATGTGTTTAATTACACGCTGAGATGACGAAGAAGAAAAAAAAGAAGAAGATCATAGCTCGACTTTTCCATTCCAAACAAGCAATAGCCACCGAAACACCGACGAAAAAATTCATCAAAAGCAGAGATCGAATGGCTAAACAACAAAAATGAAAAATGCCATAACAACGGAAAACACTAAAGGACTGTGACACTACGCTATACATGCAGGGCTGATAGATGACTAATGGGCACGAGCAGATGTGGTAGCAAACGTATTGGAGATGACGCTCAGTTGCAAAGAAGAACAGTGGAACGACAGCTTACTTGGAACCAAGAGCGGGAAAGGCATCAAGCGAGGAATCAAACTGAGGGGGAACCTGTGCACGGTTTCCTCCACGACCACCTCGTCCACCGCCGCGTGCGCCACGCCCTCCTCTTGGTGGGCGATCACCACGGAAGCCACGGTTAGGTTCAGCAAATTGGATGTCAATGTGAAGTGCCTTCTCACGGGGTTCACGGCGAATTATGGAAACTTCTTCCTCTTCTTTGTCGACAACCACTTCCTTCTGCAGTTTGACCAGCTTGCCAAAGTTCTCCTCTTCACCTTCTCCAGCCTTGCGGACGTTGAACTTGGGAGCCTCCTTCTGTACCTTCCATGAATCCAAGATTAAATGATGAAAATAAAAAAAGGAAGATTGAAAAAATAGAACCAGAAGGATCAAGTCACCTTTTGAGAGTCAATGTACTCCTTCAAGGTTTTTTGCTTCGCGTACTCAGCTTCAAGAGCTTCCTGTGCGAGCTCCTCGGCAGTTTTTTCTCGAGGAACCTCAGGTTCTTCCGGTACGACGATAGGCTCAGTCTCCCCGGCAAGCTCATCCTGAACAGGATCGACAATAGTATTACACAATCACCAAATCCTTTAAAACGCCACAGCAAACTACAACACATTCAGAAGCCAAGATATAATATCTGGTAGGAACATCGTGTCGAGAAACCAGCTGAAAATT
This sequence comes from Ostertagia ostertagi, assembly GCA_036418205.1. NCBI lineage: Eukaryota > Metazoa > Nematoda > Chromadorea > Rhabditida > Trichostrongylidae > Ostertagia > Ostertagia ostertagi. Next base: position 37,822 of record MU869047.1, read on the forward strand.
TCAATGGTTGGAGGGAGGTACCTAATTTCCACGCTTTGCCGCAATCATCAAGTCCCGGGGCGGTATTCAATCCTTCCCCCAGGGGATATATCCCCCTACTCTGATTCAATCCTCTGGGGGGACAAAAAAGGGTTGCGTCATAGGACCTAGCATACCTCTGTGTTTCTACCTGCCAGACAGTTAGAGCAGCGCGACCCCTCAGGGAAAGAGTGCTTCATCAGTGGAGGGTAGTAGCGCTGCTCTAACTGTCTGGCAGGTAGAAACACAGAGGTATGCTAGGTCCTATGACGCAACCCTTTTTTGTCCCCCCAGAGGATTGAATCAGAGGAGGGGGATATATCCCCCTGGGGGAAGGATTGAATACCGCCCCTGGTCCAAATAGTGATTTTTATAGCTGCCGCGCAAAATATGACCCAAATGGATTGAACGCTGAATTTGGAGCAGATTTTGGAGTGGGAGAGGGGGGGGGTGACCATGCGCAGCTACAATTGGTGCACAGAATATTAACCCCGCTCAAATTCCTAAAATGAGCAATAAGATCTTCCCAACACAGAAAAATCGATTCCTTCTAAAGCATCCGACATAAATCCTAATGTTCCTTCTTTACTCAAAGTGCTGACAACGCATATAAAGAGAAACAACGTGAATCATAAGTTTATATTTTGTTTCTAAATAACATCATTCAGCAGAGATCTTTTCGTAGGCCGTTAGGTTGTGAAGTCTCCCCTTATGTATGAAAACTTGAGGAATTTAGCCAAACCCACTACTAAAATGTTGAAAACTTTCTAAGAATTGGGATTTTGAAAGAAAAGGAAAGACAAAAAACAACACCAGCAGATAGTGAGACACCAGAGACACAAAGAGAGCAACAAACATGATGTGAGAAATTTTTTTAATCTTCACTCACCTTGACATCTCCCCAGTTGCCACGACCATAGCCGCCCTTTTTGTCGTCCCCACGTACACCCGTACGATCTGACCCACTCTGACGATCGAATTGACGCCCACCACGGAACGCGCCTCGTCCTCTTCGCTCTCCATTGAAAGCTCCTCGTCCACCTCGTCCACGACGCTCACCTGAAACAAGTGGGTCTATCGCTAAGAACAAGACACCTCTAGTTGAAGCAACACAATTCATGAGTTGCCCATAAAATCATACCAGAGAATATCGAACTAGCAGTTTAAATCATATTTCAAAAGTCACTCCTATTAAGTTTTGAGCCAATTAATAACGACAAGCATGAACCATAAATTGACCGAAAACATACCTTGGAATTCAGCAGGCGGCATTTCACTAGGAACCTCATCTGCACTGCCTTTGGAAGTCCTTTGGAGCATCCGTAAAAGTGTTAGCACCTCCACCACGCCCTCGGCTAAAACAATTTTGTATCCCGCTTTGATACACAGCGCAACAGTCTCCTATCACACTGAAACTAAAATGAAAATGAAAGGAAAACAACACCTACAATGGAGCACCGCGACCACGACCTCCTCCTCGTGGACCACCGCCTCGGCCTCCACGGGCTTCTCCGAAACGTTCAGCAAATTCCCCTTCTGGTCTTGGGGGCCGTGGTCCTCCAGCTCCACGGCCACGACCTCTACCACCGCGACCACGTTCGCCGCTGGCTGGCTTACTGTTTTCCTTTCCCACTGAAAAAAAAATCAAATTCACAAAAGGTAGAGTGGAGTAATCACTAAAACGGGAAACAGGTCGCAATTTCTGCCATGAAAAACATGACGACAACTTCAGAAAATGTCTCGATTAATCAAACAGACAAGATTCAACCAAAGAGACTTCATTTCTAGCGTCCATCCTAAAAAGTGGGTGAGTTGTTATGCGCGTGTCTAAGATACAACCCCTTGACCACTAACTTGAGTTGTTGTGTAGAAAGCAAGATAGAAAAAGATACAGTTCCTCCAATTATGGAAACAAACGATTTCGACAAAAAGCGAACCCTACTTATGTGATCTTCGCTCTGCGCAACTTATAAATTCAGAGCCAAAATTAAATCCCGCCAGACAGGGATAATTCACCTGAAAACACGAAGCATGCTAGAAATAAGATTTCAGACGTAGCTGATAAATGTACATTATGATCCTCGAGGCTTCTAGGCGCATTCAAGAATCGGCACGCATCAATACCACGCTATTGAGACGACGGCGCTCTACTCGTACAATCCGGCCGCTATCACCGCTGCCTCCACCTCACTTCACCGTGCACCGTGCCACAGAAACCGCTGGCGCTAGCTTGACCGTAATTTAACGCTACTAATTGTTTTTATAGGCAAATTGGATACGTTCTTGATGCAAATCAGCGCACCATCCCTTGCGCCATTTGTCGCTTTCCAACCTATGCGCCATGACAGCGAAGGAATCGCCGACAACGAACGCGACCTTCGGTTCGTCTGGCATTATATGCCTAAGGGAGGTGTCAGACTGCGCATCCATCTCACTACTAGCGATTCGCGGGGTACGAACGATTGCCTAGCGATTTGAACAATGCAGCAGCGGTTTGAAATTGGTGCTAGCGACTGGGCATTATGGGAAATGAAAGTCACTCATGCGTAAAACGCATTACTCTCGCTTTCCCATGCGCCTTCGTACTTCCGAAAAGTCGCCGCACACGCCTCAAAGATACGAACGAGGACCTCGCGCCACTTTTCCAAATTTTGGAGTTGGCTGATACATCGTTCGAGCCACTCGTGCAGCGGTCAAACGCTGGCGCAGTCCCGTTGTGCTTGTTCTTCTGCATCTTTTTTGATATTTTTCCAAAACCAGCAGTATTCTACAATATTTTCGTTACTGGTAATGGGTGTTTTCTGATTCCAATGAAAGACAGACATTTCTCAGAAGAAAATTCCAATAGTGAGCGAAACCATACCCATCCGCACCTACATCGCATAACGCGTCATGCTATCGTCCAATATGTTGATAAGGAACCAAAAGCCCATACACAACGACTCTTCTCAACACTCAACAAAACTCCTTCCCATGAAGGCATCCAAACCTAAAACGAGCAGTCTCATGCCTCTCGGACGTAGTCATTATGGACTGACATACATGTGTGCACATGGCCTACCCTCGACTGTTACTGGTACAACAACTGATCCAGGTCCACTTCATCTGAAGCTATTTAAAACTGCACAGCGCATGTGTCTCAGAAAAACGAAACCACAACGCCACACAGTTGCAAAAAAAAACACCATCAGATCGAGCAGTTCCGCCAATGATTAGATTTAATGAAGGTCAGCTGAGGAACGTTTCTATGGAAACCGCTCCGGTAACAGCCTCAATATTGCGGTTTCCAAAAAAGATGCTTTCCTCAGCTGACATCGAAAAACATAAGTGAATGAGGAAATATGCAGTTTTTCTCGAGGCACACACGTTGACGGTTCGTAGAGCTACTTTCTTCACTTGTACATTGGAGAGTCCACTGCGTCCAGTGACTCCGCTGTTGGGTCTATTCCAATAGGAGGGAGAGGCATTTGGTGCAGAACACTTAAGGTTTTTGAAACCCAAGCAAACGTGTTGTTGCAATCTTTCCGATCGACATTCGTGCCCTCTTTCCAGCGTAACCAGATCGCTGAGTCGCTAATCATTGTTCAAATCGTAAGCTATGAACGCTGGGCAATTGCTGCACCAAATGAGCCTTACTGGAAGCTGCTCAACGCGCCGAATAAGCACATGGCTGACAGCGCAAAGCGCCAAATTGCTCACCTACAATTTATTTTGGCACCTCAAATAAAGCTCTTCATTCGACGACGTCTACTCTGACAAAAGGTCTCCATACAAGATATCCCAAGGGTGAAGTTATTTCGCATTAAACGCCCTATGCAGGCGAGAGCTTGTACAGCGATTGACACCATTTTGACAAGAACCCAACTGCATCACAAATTAAATTGCATCCCAGAAACTGTATAAACCGACGTTTCAGACGTCTCAACTCAGAAAGAGAGAGGAGATCGAGCACTGGAAGTGAACGCATAGCAAATATTATTAGGTACCGGATATCTTAATGTCGTTTTTCTGAGTTCAGGAAGTTTCGGGGCCGATTACCATGGAAAATCAATTTCTCAGAACGTTCTTTTTGCTTATTAATACTACGTAATATGTTGCTTATTAGTCCCTATTGTTACTTTACAATTTACGTCAA
>MU869047.1:43345-56835 GCA_036418205.1 Ostertagia ostertagi
AATAGGTGAAACCTGGGTTTCTCATCCCTTTGCCAGTTCCGTAGCGCTTCAAAACAGGATTAAGGCAGTGCTTTGTTTTGAGGACGCGGCGTGAGCGTTTTTCATTTGAGCCCTAGACCGCCGTCATACTCGGCGATGGAGCGATCGCGTCGCTCCATCGCTTGTCCGTCGCCGAGTGTGGCGGCGGTCTAGGTTCTTCGCGCGGCCTTTTGACTACAGTGGCAATATCCAGTGGCAGTTAAATGACATTTATAACAATACAAAATGGCAAAAACGACATGGTAACCATGCAACAACTAGTGCTATGGTTTCCTTGTGCAAAACTACGTCTAGTCTTTGGAACGCGTTGTGTTGTGCACAAAATCCCTCCATCGTCAACTTTGTGTGGTCCCCATTTCGTGAGGGAAGGAGATCAGGTGAGTGATTGTTCTTCTATTTGTTTATTCAATAAAAAGGCGTTTTTAGGGTTTCGTTTAGAGGGGAGGCATGTGGTGCTTCACTTGCAGAGAAAATACATGGCTGGAACCTCTCTCCGCTGGCGATGGAAAATGGATCTGCTACAATAATTTCCACAGGGAAGCACAGTGGCTCGGTCCAGGGAAACGCTGAAAGAGGTTCTCAAGGATGTTATTCCCAAGAAGGTTATGCTGGCAATTTGGTTAGATGTACATGGGCCAGTACTTTGGCAACTGCTGGATGAGGGAGCTGCTGTCACTGCCAATCTCTACACGCAACAGCTGCGGGATTTGAAGCGAATCGTCGATCAGCGGAAAGGAAATGTTCGAAAAGTCTACTTCCAGCATGACAATGCCAGACCGCACGTTGCAAGAGAGGTGAAGTCGGAGCTCGTGAAGTATGGATGGACAGTACTCCCTCATCTCCAGTATGGCCCAGATATCGCTCCTTCCGACTATTGTTGTTCTCCGGTCTAACCCCTCACTAGACTGAGAAAGCTCCAAGATTCGCCCTTAATGGCAGCGATTACGATAAAGCGGGAGCGCATTGGGGAAGCATATGCACCACATGAGACCTCGGTCAGACTCGCGATTGCTCGCTGGACCTCGCGGCGCGACGCAATCGCAGCGCGACGGAGCCGCCCGGCACAAGAGTGGCACAGCGGGCGATGACTCATCACGATCGATATCGGTTGGCAGAGGGGAGATTAATCATCCTCACCCATGGTTCAATTGTTGTGCTCGGTTTTTTTTTTTCAAATGGTGTGATGATTATTCTTCCCCTGCCAACCGATATCTACCTTAACATTTTTAGGTGTTTGCTTTCTAGGAAACGCTCTATAATTGTTTGCTTGTTTGCTCTATAATTACTGAGGCATACCGTTGATCATGATTTCGTTTCCTTGCAGGCCTCTCATTGTTTGTTTTGTCGCCGTTATATACGAATTTGGCCGCGTCTATCGAGAAAAACACCATACCTCGGTTTACCGAATACATGGATCTCCCCTCTGCCAACCGATATCGATCGTGATGAGTCATCGCCCGCTGTGCCACTCTTGTGCCGGGCGGCTCCGTCGCCGGCGATTGCGTCGCCGGCGGCTCCGTCGCCAGCGACTCCGTCGCCAGCGGCTCCGTCGCCGGCGACTCCGTCGCCGGCGGCTCCGTCCCTGGTGTCCAGCGACGCAATCGCCGAGTCTGACCGAGGTCTGACGCAGTTACTGTGAACTGCCCGCCCCCCCCCAAGGAACGAGTCGGCACTTTCATCGCTCGAATCGATGCCTGGTTGCTACGACAGGACCTTTCGAAACACCCGCCGCAAAATGTCCCGCCCACTGCTTTTACTTGTGATTTGACGAGCTACCTTGCCAGCAACGGATAAGCGGAGCAGCTTGATACGAATGTGACTGGTATGGTACCGGTCAACTCATTATACGTGCCTTGCTTTGCTTAGTGTTACCTGTCCATGAGCGAAAACCAACGCCTAAAAAAGGGGTCCCGATTTGGGTTTTCTTGATGGATTTCTCCGCTTTGCCGCCACTAGCGTACCATTGAGCACCGCCAGCCTCCTATAAACTCGTATAACTTCGTATAAACGCTGCCTTAACCGTCATTCCGATAGAGCGTCCGTACTTTCGCCTTGCCCGCTTGCAGTTTGATGAACATTTACAAAACTCTGCCTGATTTGGCGAGAATAGAACCCATGAATGGTTTGGTTAATTGTGTACATCTGATACATTATTGGAGTTTGTTTAGTATAAAAATGGACAACTTTTCTCGTCAACGCTTGATAGTAAGCTGCTGGCGATTCATCCACAACTTTCGGGTTGCGTCCTATCGCGATTAGCACTCTTCTTTGCAATGCGTCTAACGATCCTGCTTACGAAACCAATGTTGAAGCTCACTAGTCTAAATATAGCCATAGGCATGAACAAAGATGGATCCGTGATTTGGCTGCTGATGAGTGTGCTCCTGAAGAATTTTGGATCTACGGGGCAACCGAGAAAATTCAGGCAGTGGCATCGTACTGCTAGCATGTCCACGAGAATCGACAATCCTTAGAATGGGTTATGTGCTTATTCTTCGCTTTATTTTGAAGCCATTCTGTCCTCGTTTGTTTCTTCACTATGTCTGCCTTTCTCACTGCAGTGTCTGATACAGCACGCAGCACCTTTACGGTTTCTCTCTGCTCCAATTCTTCAGAAAGAACTTGTCATCTGTTGGAATTTACCTTAGCGGAATTTCACTCAGGATCACTTTCTTTGAATTCCTACCTGCTTTGATCATTTTAGTTTGTTCCGATTGGGACTTACCATCAACGATTACGATAGATCTCAAACGGGCACCCGTAGATCCTCAAAGTATCACGGCCAACGGCGAACAACAAAGCATTGTCAAAATAAGCAAATGTACCGAGTCCTTTGATTGCTCCTTCTCATTTTCGACCTGCATGATGAAGCGACGGAAAGAACGTAATGTTCGCACGGCTAATCCCCTTCTAGCCCGCCATCAATGCCAACAAGCAATTTTTGATTGATAAGCAATACGTGGCAAGTAAATACAGCCAGAAAAAAGGGAAATAATTCTCCACAGACTGAAAAATCTAACACAACAAGATTGGCCCCAAGTCATCAACAAAACTAGTGGGCGTTACGTCACTGGCGGCGCTTCACGCGGGTCCTGCTCAGCAACCACAGCACCTTTCGCCGTGGGAGGACCACACATCGCTTCCTTGGCAGCCAAGTAATTGCTCCGTGTGGCGCAGGTTCTCCCCCGATGCGAAATTCCTTATCGTAATTGCTTCCTTTAAGTGCTTTCTTCGGCGCTCATGTTCTTGGGGGGACATCAACAACAAGGCCGATAGCAGGTGACACTGGGACTAAGCCCAGGAGAGGGGAGAAACGCCAGGGAGCACACATATTACTTGCATCTTCCCGTAAAATCCCTTCATCTGCCTGAAGCTCAGTCCCAAGTACAGTATGCTCACTCACTGGGATGTCCCCCCCAAGGACATGAGGGCCTCTTCTTCCACTCTTCAAGAGGTTTGCTGGTGAAATATTTGGACTTTGAAAACAGGCCAAAGCAGCCTTATCGTGACCCCCCCCTCTAAGGGTACCCTCCTAAGGGTACGCCGATTAGACACGTTAATTGAACATTCAAGGCGAGTGCAGGATGGTTATACCATGTTTTGACATGTCTTGTCCCATGAGCGATGTCAAGTTGTCTGTTAGTTTCATTCCTTCCGGCGACCATTCAAACGATAGCTGATATCGACTCATGGTTATTTCTTCTACCAGTGATGTGAGTAGATCTTCATTTAATAATAGTTTTGCATTGTTTTGCTATCCTCAACAGTTCTATTTTTCCCCACTTTTGCCCCCGGCGACCATTAAAACCTCCCTTTCCTACGTCAGCTTTACGCCTTGCTTGTGAAGTTGAACTTCGTGGAGGATATACGTATGAACAAAATGAGGTGTCTTGTGATGGAGGGTCCGTCCTATGGCAATCATGACACTACGTAAAATGGAACTCAACACTTATTTGGCAGTCGGTTTTTCCCTTACCTCTCCTCCTGCAACCTCCCCTGCTTCCCAACTACCACCGCAGCATCACGAGCAATGGCCAAGCCAGTACAATTCATATTGATATTTATTTCGTATTTTCCCTGTTACCTCGTTATTTTGGCATACATCATGTCTTTGACACCAGCAAAAGAGATATTTTTCAGAAAACCGATCCAGCCATGATTCTTGACGAAGTAAATAAGTCGCGTCAGATGATGCTGAAGAATAAGTTTGTTTAAATTATCATTTCCTTATTTCCATTCATTTTTTTAGCATTTCGCGGCTGTTTCAAAGGTAGGTTATTATTTTTCTTTTGAAGAACAATTTTGTAGCTCGTCGAGCGCGCGAGAGTAGTGGGGACCTTTGGCGCAGCGATGGTACGGACTCAACACGTAGCCATCAGTGCTGTTCACAGCAAGTCGAGACGCCCAGAATATCCAACGCTTTTGTTTCCCAAATAACTCGAATTTGGTAATCCCTCTCATCCGCGGTCTTCCGCGTGCATTGCTACGTGCAAGAGATGACCGCGCGAATGCGTCCGCCACAGTCCACTCCTTGCCTCCGAACAAATGATATCAGTACTGCACGTTTTTAAGTTATCTTCGTTAGTATGTTTATATACGGTTTCTGTGAATGTGGTGTTTAGAAACATATTGTAGTGAATTGCGCCGGGTCTATTCGGTACAAGTTCGCAGTAGTTTTGCTTTGCGATGTAAGGTGTGTATATCTCAGAGTTTTCTCTTCTTTATTTTTATTTCACTCATTTACATCATAAATAAATTCTGTTTCTTCCTGGTATTGTGTGTATACAGATCCGTTCTCATTGGTTCTTATGTATTCATGAGTCTTCCACTTGTATGTACACAGCAATTTCCCGACATATGGTTGATATGGATATGAATCGAACTGACAGTCTGCGGAGCTTATCACCTTTTACCTGTTTTTCTTCTTGTTATCGTTGGGGTAGGCGTGTCAATCGGAACTGTGACGTGGCGTGGCTGCCGCACTCAATTGAAAATACCGTGATGATGTTATGCCAGCAATGTGCTGATATCAGCGACGTGTGAAGGAGCTTAAACCGCGCGACACTAGCGAAGTGCGAACTGCTGCCGGTGATGACGCCTACCCCAACACTGCGTCGATAATGGTCGTAAATTGTGCCCCGCGTTTAAACTAAAGCGCAGGACCGAAATGAGCGCGCCCATTACCAGAGTGTGAACTTGTCGCCGTGCATGTTTGATTTATCCAGTGTCTGACAGTTTCTTCGAGCAAGAATATTTTTTGAGGATTTCACTGGATACAAATTTTCCTTTGAGACACAGGGTGCTACTGAACTGATTCAGTCTTGATTTATTGGGCTGATTCGGGAAGCTTCCGCCGATTTTGACCCACAAATTCACAAGGCTCAGTCCTCGGTTTCAAGAACTAAAACATTTTTGATCGAAATATGAAGGCTGTTTACAGTTCTGATATCCAACCATCGCGAAAGCCCCTTATATCTTTGAAACAAAAAGAAGAGAGTTTAACAGTTTGAAGGTTGGAAGGGCTGGCTTTAGGAAAGAACCCTGATATAGTGGCATATATTATAAATTTGTATGTTTGCACACTATTGTTGTCACTATTTTCCATTTTGCATAAACACTTTGTTTGTCTCATTTGTGGCAATAGTAAATAAATATAATAAATACATAAATAAACCTAGCGAAAGGTAGTTTCCCAATCGTAATTGGTTTCATTGATACTCCTTTACATTCAGATGGCTAGGTGAAACGGGGATTCTGTAGGTAAGGGGTTCTACTGTGAACAGATGTCTCTCAGCGCAAGTTTCGTAAGCTCGGCTATTTCAACTCTGTGACCACGGGGGCTAAAAGTGCGAATGGGGCGCAGCAAGCTGTGGGGAAAAAAGAGTCGTGGTAAACGCGACTGTCGACTTCTTTGGAAACGTATATTTGGACATCTGTGTATTTGGGGACCCCATTTCGATTACGCCTGATTTAGAAGTGGCCTGTACAACGGTTCCATGCAGCAGAGGTCGTGTGATCGCTACCCCTTCGGTCCGTAGTGATAGATAACCTCCCCTTCAAATGACCAGAAATAGTGCAATTGCAGAAATTGACGTGGCATTAACGTGGCGATTCAAGAAAATCTCTGAGCACACGTGATGTGCATTTCTGCAATTGGCATCGAGATTTTCGTGGTCATTTGAAGGCGAGGGTACTGTACAGGACAATCACAAATGTGGTGTTCCCGTGCACGAGGAAACCAACCGCCGACAAGAGCGCTTGGGCCTTGCAAAGTAAGCTGCTGAAGCTGCAGATTTTTTCTTCTCTTATCAGGCTGTTGTCTGGCGCTCTCTCATCTGTAGCGCTCTCTCGCCTCATACTCTCCGCGCTTAGTCTCTCATTCCCTTAGCACAGCCGATTAGAAAGGTGAGCGAGCCCTTAACCTAAGCGTTTTCGATGTGATTCTTTTCCTATTTCCTTTACTACCGGCCCATGTTCGCACCAATATATTCGCATTCGTGTAGCAAGGCCCCACCAATGTGATCCTGGGAATGCCTTTAATCTCAACGCCTAAATCTCTTCGAAGCTCTGATCATCGTAGGGTCTAAGACATTTCGAACCAAGTAGTCAAGACAAAGCTCAACACTGACACATCGTATTTTTTGGGCGGAGCGGGACCTAAAATACTATTAGGTTGATATCCCGCTTACTTCCGCATTTTTACTTCTAAATTTGAGGAGGAACAAGAAACTCGTCAAAACAGCGTTGAGTACATTGTATTGAAGTATTCAAAAAGAGGGGATCATAGTTATTCAGACCTATTTTACGAACTAATGTTTAAAGAACCGGTTTTACGATAGAGAAGGTACTTATCCCTTGGAATAAGGGTGGAGGTTAGTATCAGTGAAGCAAGGATGAAGAAAGAAGCCAATTGTGACAACGGCCCGGCTTTCATTTGCCCCATATAATTTCCAACATTGATGCGACACTGGTCGTTATGCCCTCTTCAGCGCTGACGCTCTCTCTGCTATCTAATCCACTCGCCGCGTATAAACCTGCGGCGAGAGAATAGGTAGCAGAGAGAGCGTTAGCGGTGGGCGTTCCTCGCCAATTGCGCCAAGGGAAGGCCATGAAAGATCGCCGGGGACATACCTTTCGATTCGAATCGCGGCGTGTGGATCCGCACCTGTCCCTCCACTAGGTGAGTTTCCCTTCCTTCGACCTTCGTTCTTATCGTGGAATCCTTTACGTTGCTAAGGATTTTGTGTATAATCCCAACACTTGGCACATCGTACATATTTTTACACTAGGCATTTTAGCCGTCATTCACCTATCAAATTCCAGAATTTGACTCTTACTTGTGATTCAACGTAAAGATTTATTTGCTTTAATGTGCATTGAGAATCAAATGTTAACACACAATTACAAAAGGAAAACGGTTCTGGTAGTGCTAGAATGAACACTTGAAGCTATTCACTACCTTAACAACCTGTATGGATGAGAAATCACAATAAAGCAAGGCAAGATGTTGAACCGCGCTAAACTTTAGCCAAGAGAAGACACGAATACGCAAGAATAAAGTGGGCTCTGAGTTAAATCAATTGAGCACACAATCTACAGAACAGGTTGTATGAAGGAACTTGAAGTTAATGATCACGTTGGGAGCATCAGGCCGATGTCAGACTTTGCGAATCGAGCGATTCGCTAGCGTCTGCGGTCGCGTCGCGGCCAGTGAATCACTCAATTGGCTGGTACCGCAACGCGACCGCGGACGCTAGCGAATCGCTAGTAGCGATCGCTCGATTCGCAAAGTCTGACATCGGCCTTAACGACACATCAACGCCACCATAACTTCTAGTATTAATGTACAAGGAGAAAAATTAGATTTGCAAACGAAATAGACCATTGTGGAACTTTCTAGTGAGTTATATTGACCTGGAGAATGAGTACTGATGAAGCTTATGAACAGCAGTGTATAGCATGCTCGTAACAGAGGCCAATGTTAGAGCACAAATCAGAAGTGAACGCAACCATCTGAGCCAATAGACACGGAAAACTATCAAGTGCTCGGGACGATATCTGATGAAAATTTGTACAGAACAAGCGCTTTTCCAGTATGGCAGACCTTCCGAGGGGGTCGGCGTCTAGGTTTATCCGTGTCAGGAAAATTGAAGTTAATGATGAACCACAAAGGTACACGATGGCAGCGTCCAGAGTTCGGGGGCTGGCTTTCCCCATGCATTGGATACTTATTGATTGCCGTCCGCGCTCCTGCCCTTTGCTCTTGTTGGGGCATAATGGACCAGTTGTGAGCCCATCAATATTATTGGCCCCTCCTCTATATTTGCATAGCTTCTCAAAATCACTCGGACCATGAAGCCGTCGCCGATCCGCGTGATGCGCCAAGAGTGCTTAGGCACTATAAAGGACGAACGGATTACCGACACCGCCCCCCGCGGAAGTATAGCTCTCATTTCTCCAATAACTTCCATATCATACAAGTGCTATCGAGTTCCTAGCGGAATTTTAACCCTTTCGAATAGGTGGTATCAATTCACGATTACGGTAATAATCAAGCGACGTTGTGTCGTTTCATGTGAAGACTGAGATGATCAGAGCGAGAAAATGCACGATCGCACAGGCTGCATTGGAACGGACGTCGCCATATATGTTTCCGTTTATGCTGCAACAGTGCTTGTTAAGGTTTTCAAACAGAAATAAGAATTGAGATCAAGCTGAACAAAATGGGCGTACCGTGTGAGTTCATCACTGCGTGCAAATTTCCATTCACATCCTTTCCCATGAACAACAGTATGGCTTCTCACCGCTATGGGTGCGCACATGTGCTTTTAAATGGGAGCTCTTGGAATACCTGAAATTCATAGCTATCTTTGGCTATAAAGAAAAACGATGCAGCTCAGATTTTCCTGAACACGCATTCTGTAGCTCTCTGCATGGGAATCTTTCGAAAGCGATCTGTAAAATTTTTCGCCATTAGCTCCTGCGGACATTCCTTCGTGTAAGTAGAATGGGTCGTAACCGGCAGTAGTGGCCTTTGTAGAACATTAAAGCGAGGATTCGATTAAAGGGACGAAGGTTCGAAGAAGGGTAACTTACGGCTTGGTTGAGCGATAGCGGATCTCCCAATGATGGAGACCAGCACGCGATCCGCAGCGGCGAAGTATATGCTCCGACGATCTAGCATATGTAACTTTCCCCGCGGCCTAATTGATCGCCCAGACCCCATGTCCGGTTGCCCCGCTCCTTGCGATCGTCTCGCTTGGAGTCTTAGCCTCCCAGCAAGTAGAGAAGAGAGAGGCTAGAATCGAAAGGCGGCACCTGACAAGTTTTGCGCGCATGCGTTTCGAAGTCTGTCCCTAGTCACATGGCTGTAATTCCTAGATGAATCTCTTGCAGAAGATTCTGACAGTACCTTGCGGGCTTGGCCATTACCCAGAAAAGACCTCATTTTTGGGTTAGTCAGCCTTAGTTATGTAGCCCTAGTTATAACCCTAGTTATCTTCCTCATTTTTTCACTGGTGCCATTTTTCGCCATTTTTATTCGTGTCGCGGCTATGTACCCTCACTATAGGAATACAGAAACCAATCGTAGAGAATGGCTTTTTAAAGGATATCACCTGGAGAGAAATATTAGTTTGCGCGCTTAAAACGTAAAGCCAGGTCTCTAGGTAACGCTCTGTTAATTTTTTCAGAGAACTAGAATTTCATCCATACGAAAAAAAAATAAAAATCAATTTTCTGAGGCGTGTTTATTTTGTATGATGTGGCATTTCAAGCAGTTCACTTACGTTTTCAAGCATCCAGCATAGGGACATGCATGTACAGCAAGGCGTTTACAGTCTCGCCCTCGTCTTGATCGACGTGGTCGATCGTTCTCTTCGGATTCCGTTGAACTGTCGCCCTCTCCACTGAAACTGTAATTTCGATGTCCAAAGATATCTTTTCATAAACTCCCATACTCATGAAAGAACAATTAACATAATTATAATATTCGTAATACTTCAATGAATCTTGGCATGAGTTTTAGAGAATATGTCAGTATAGTGAATAAGCTCCAACAAGATTTCTAAAGGCTTCTGAAGAAGGCGAAAGCGCCGAAACGTAAGCGAAATAAAAGTTGTTATCAATCTTGGTTGGAGCTTATTCAATATACTGACATACGATTATTACTATTGTCCAGTAATACACGAATATTTTCATTAGGATTGATCAATTTGTGGCTGGTTACTGGTTTGCCTATAAATATTGGAAATTTTGGGTATAGAAAAACATTGAGTAATGTTTTTGGTCACTGTGTTTTATGATTTGAAATTGAATAAGAGGAATTAGAGTCAACTTGGGTATCGAGGACGTAGCTTAATATCTCTGCTAGTCCTCCTAGAACGCCTTCTGAAGTATGTATGATCCCTGTTTTGCAGGCCAAGCGAATGGACGGTGATCATAATGATTCATACTCTGTATTCGCACAGACAACTTTCTGACTGCAAGCAAGGGTTATTCAATCTATACGTATGATATTACATAACCATTTCATTAGAACGAGCGCCAAGTTTTAGGGGTCTCATCCAGTAAGGGCCAGTAAGGGGCATGTGGTGCGACAGTTCATATTGCATGAAGTAATCCACTTTTTTTCAGGGGAAGGGAAGCTCTGTAGGTGGGTGTAAAAGTTCAAGCGAAATGGTTCACGCACCCCGGGGATTCCCTTCCCCTTGCAAAAATTGGAATTTCTGTAGTTACAAAGCTGTCGCACCCACATGCCCCCCCTCCCCCTTAACGGATCAGACCGATATTCGCGAAATGTCCGAATTTCAGCACCTATTCAATTGATATAAGTGCTTTCACACGGGGGCCCAAATTATTTGTGTTGACAATACCGGCAAAGTTGGCTTTGTGCGCATCAAGAATCGCTCCCTCTCCGACGTCTGGCATTCAAAGTGTATAACATTGGTGGCCTTACGTGAGTTTTTTACAGCATGGCGAGGATGCAACCGTTTCGGCAATGATCAAGGAATGATGGGGGCTGCTTTCAAATGGAAATGCGTTCTCTAAACACTAACAGCAGGGGTCGCGCGGCAGTCGCCCAAGAACAAATGCGACACGTGCGGGCTGAATCACTCGTACTGAGATCAACAGATAACTTGAAGTGACTCAGCAAACTTTACTACATAATACTACCCTAGTTAAGAAAACACACGGCCTTCCTGGAAAGGGGTTTGTAACCTGTGGTTCTTTCTAGAATCCCATTCTGCCTATCAGTCTACACTTTCAGCACTATCATCTTTTGTCAGAGAATGGGCCAAACACTTTGCCTCAGCCGAAGTTCGAATCCGAGTTCCGCTTTTCGTTCAAGGCTCTTAGGCACTACACACGATCCATACTGACAGCAGTTGGGATGAATATTGATGGTTTGGTTGCAGAGATAGTTGTGAATCGGAGGCTTCCCTTCTGCACAAGAATTCAAAACGAGATATTGGAGCGCAGAGTCTCTCAGATAGCCGCGCAACTGCGAGATAGTTCAGAAAGTTGTGGAAATGCCAATTCTGAGCAAGCCAATCTTCAAGAACAGGCAGAGCGATATATAGTCGCTTGTTCTCTGACATAAACTTAACAGACAAAAGTACCTATAACTTAAGGAATGCCATTAATATGATCTTGCTGACTTTAAACTTCAATTCAATGACTGGTGCTTGTCAAGCTAGTGGATCTTACGTTGATGGAACTGGAAGAACGTAGGGACGTGGCATATCGCGATTCCTATTTCCAGGTTGAGGTTAGGTCTTTGAAATTTCGCTAATGACCCCAATGCGAGGGTAAAAGAGAGAGGATGAACCCTAAAGCGTTAATCTAGCCCTTTTTAGGGTCTGTCTTACACACTTCGAATATGAAATTGTGTTGGCAATGCTTGCACCGGCATATCACGTATCTTGAGAGTTCAGAATCCCAGTGCATAAGTGAATATCTTCCCACTATTTGTGTTACGAGATCGTAGTTACGAGTAGTACGGGAGAGCTTGGTTCCAATTGTCGACCTTTGAGTGCGAAATGTTCTCTTGGTTCGAGCAACATTCGATTCGAGAATAGATGCCTCCTGTTATGTGATGACATTCCCCAACAACACCCCTTCAATTAACTCGCTTCTCCCACTCACACTCCGATTCAACCTCTTTTGCCCATTAGTTCGTTTCCATTCTACTTTTTTTCTTCCCTCCACATTCACTCGGTTGGGTTGCTTGCCATTATAGACGTCTCGGTTTTTTGTTGCCCTTTTTTCTCGCTTACCATATCGTTGCTCGCAGAGTGAGGTTTTCTTATGAGAGCCACTGGAACTAATGGACATCAGTCAGTAAAACGTCCTCAGTAGTTTTTTCAAGGGTGCTCAAACTACTCCTTCGATTTGCTGCATGACTACGTGCACCAGTTTTGTGGAACCAACGGTTGTACGCAGGGCAGACCTTCTGGTGTGCACCATGATCTCGATTCCGTCAAAATTCCAACGGCATCCCAGATCGGGTTCCGCTATAGGACAAATACTTCAGCGCTTCGTGTGGCTCATTCGACAAAAAACTCGTACACACCAACGGTATCAGTATGACCTACAAGGTAAGTACTATGGGGAATGGCAGGGCCTTCCGGAGTTCTGCTACAGTGAGAAATACGAAGCTGAATCAAGAAGGTCAATCCATCTTGTACCGTAATCTCGGTACAGCGAAACTTGAGTTTTGCATATTTGGGCGATTCCTCCAGGTCTAATAGACCGTCCCATTTATTTCTCTTTTACAGTCTCAGACAAGTTTGAATGAATTAGCGAACACCTAAAAGGTTAGCAGGTTGGATGGAATTCGATCTCGCTGGTCTTAGCAGGAACTTGGAACCTAATACATACCTACCGCCATACTGCTTTCTCAACCTGAGAACGAAAATGTTCCAAATATCCAAATATTCAAATCCGAATATTCCCAATTCAGGGATCAAGCTTGTGGTCTAATATTTTTATGAAAATTTAAATAAAAAAGATGGCGCTGGTTGATATAGGAAAGATGGATTTTCGACTTTTCAGTATAGGAAACATTCATTTCTTCGGAAAACCTCCTGAAGTGAACCACATGGAAATATTATAAAAAGAAATACTGAATATTAATAATATCTCATTCCTGGGAAGTACATGTAATACTTCTCATCGCTTAGAATTCTTCCTCTACTTATTCTGTTACTTATATTTTCCTCCGGTTTATTTTGTAATAACTCGTGAAACCTTTCCTTTTTGAGTGGTTTTAAATATTCTTGGGCAATTCTCGGTCTTGAACTCATCTACTATTTTCAAGTTTTTCTCGAGGTCTTTTATTTTGCGAATTTCCTTTACATGGATTACTTAAACTTTTGTATCACTGGGCAAACGTTCGATATTAAGCTGAATTGAAAGAGAAAAAGAAAATTGGGTCAGCGTTGAGAAAT
>MU869048.1:0-46529 GCA_036418205.1 Ostertagia ostertagi
CACTTTGAGAAGAAAAACTGTATCTGCGTTTATCAATGAACTGATCAAATCCTTTACAGTACCACAAGAGGAAGATGAAGACGTCAGTGAAGAGCAAGGTGGTACCGAGTTCTTTGTAGACGACAAACCATCAAAAAATAAACAGAACGACGCTGAGCCGGTACGTTTCGCTATCTTCTAATATCAGCCCTCAGACCCAAACTTCACCCAATTCGAAAAACTTCACCATTTCCGCGATAGCGCTATCCACCTCCTGCTATCCGAAACAGTTCGACGCATAGTATTGAGATCTCAAACGGTAACCTCATGGCCCCTGGGAAAGCTCCTTTATCTTTTCTATGTCTATATAGAAGTTCATTTTCTATGCCTATATAGAAGTTCACGGAACGACCCAGTGTGTGATCCAGAGTGCTGAGAGAAGTCAAGAGAGCTTTCGAAAGGCTTTTTTCTCATATATTTTCCTCATAATATTGACTCTTTCCACAACTGATTAGGAGCGCTGTCCACTTGACTGCTAATAGCATTTCTATTTGAATTGTGTTTCTTGCACTTACTAAGTACCTACACTCGACCTATGAAAATGAATAAATAAATGAACACCACGGTTCCATGAAAATAAATAAATACCATGGTTCCAGAACGAAGTCCACGCTGAAATTGAAAAGGTCGCCGTGAAGAGCTCCGAGGTGAAAACGTCCACGGAGCACGAGAATGAAGAGGAAGATGAAGAAGAGGACGAAGACAACGGTGAGTAAATCGATTTTTTGAGAACCCAAGTGAATTGTGAAGCCGATAGCCCAGTGAGTGAACACAAATTATAAACAATAGACCCGTATTAGTGGCAACACTGCGAAAGTGATTCCACATACTGGAACTGGAGAAGAATAGCTCAAAGTTGAAGTCTTGGAGAGGAACCACGTAAAATGGGTTCACAAGTGTTTCTTTTTAGTAACAAGCAATAAAAAAGGAGGGAAAAAGGGTTACGATAAGGATTTAGTATTGACAAAGACGAAGCTGAGATGCACCGCATGCCCTACTCCTATCCAGAGCCATAGTGGCATTTTTATGCGATATAGCTGGAAGAAGGATTCCAAATTGAGGTCGAAGGTCGATGAAGAGGAAATTCACCTAGTGAAAAAGTAGCAGGCCCTATAAGGATGCGGGACGATGCGTGTTGCGCAGCGAAGAGTACGTTCCTTGCGGACTAACAGGGCGGCACCCGCGCCGCTCGCGCCGCTGCCCGCCCACATACAGTTGAGTGACAGAGGAGCGTGTTGTGTCGGATACTGTTACTATTACCGCCATCGTTTCTCTTCTGTATCAATTTTGTAATGGCATTTCATTTCAAGCGGCCGTATCATTTATTTTTTAAATGATTTGTTATCAATACGAGGATGATATTTGCTGGGATGATACCAGCAATCGGGATCAGCACGTGCAAATGATTTGCAAACGGTTTCCTTGGCTAGGCTTTGTCCAAAGCGGAAAAACGGGCCGACAAGCGATTTTTCGGACTATTTCTCGGACTCGGCTGTTTTTGTTTTTCTTTCTTACTGCACCTTTACCCGTCTTGTTATCCTTGGTAACCAGGCTTCCATTTTTATCCTTAAGCGTCTCAGAACAATAACTAAAACAGGCGGTACGGGAAGGGGAGGGAGGATAGGGGCCTGTCGATCAGGTCAGTGTTTTCAACTCCTTTCAAAGGAGTCTACACCAATCAGCCTACCCTAGATGATGAAAGGCTTCGTAGCGTTGAGCTCTACTAAAGATTTAAACAACGGAGAGTTTACGTGGGGAGGGATTATCACTGAAAAAACTTGCAAATCTAACGGAATTGCTAGTCGAGGGGTACAAGCGATGCGCAGCGGCTCGAACGATGGCGCCCGTAAATCGCAACCATGTACAGCGGTCTTGACTATGTACCAGGCATTCACGGCACAGACTAAAATGTGGCAGGAGTTTTCGCGGAGTCCCCTCGCCTCTTCCATTGACCTCCCACCCGCGGTTTTTTGCCACTCTCCCCATGCCTGGAAAGTGGCGAGAGTCTGTTTGTGGGCAACTTTTGATCACTGCCGCGTCGCTGGTATATCGTCCGAACTTCTGGGACGTAGCTCGGACCGCTAGTACATGACTCCAGGTGATCGCTCGAACCGTCGGCGCATCGCATTCGCTAGCGAGTTCGCTATCGCAAAGTCTGAAACCGACTCAAAAGGGAACAGAAATAGTTATCAAAACCCACTTTTTGAATTTTGCAAGTGTTCATATTATTCCATTTGAAGCTTCAATACCTTTTTCAGAAGCAACTACAGCTGCGATATCAGCAGAAGAAAAAGAAACGCCAGAGAAAGAGGACAATGAGGAGGAAGAGGAAGAGAGGAAGGATCATGAGGAAGAGAAAGAAGATGAAGTCACCGAGACTGACGGGAGTCACGAAACCGAGCACCATGCGGACACTGCTGACAAAGAAAAGACAAACTCAGCTGAAAATGCCACCGAGGACGAGGAGAAGACTAAAGAGACCGCGAACATGAGCACGAAGAGGAATCAAATGAGAAGGACGACCAAAACGCCGACGACAGCGGTGAGGACGACGAGGAAACAGAAAGTGATGAGGTAAAATGGATTTATAATGCTATATCTTAAAAACGAATGTCTGATAAAAACAAAACGCTCAACCTTCAAACGAGACCTCAGGGTGTTTTGAGGAAAGCCCAATGATCTGAGTTTTCCAACGACTGGGTTACATTTTGTGATTATAGGTAGGGGTCGTGCTCGAAAAAAGGGTCATGGAAAATGTAGGGAAAGAGCAGATTCTTCAGGTAGTACTTTTTCATGCAAATCTGGAGGGGTACAATTGATGTACCGTAATGCCCGCCCTCCGTGAACAGACTCTGAGGCTTTCGGGCGGGCGGGCAGTCCGTGCGGAGTGCGATATGAACTAGTACGGCCACTGTAAAACTCATTGCGTCGTATGGAAGCCGTTGCGGGTCGTTTTTTGCTGAAGCCCTGCAGCATGAGCGGCGGTGCGGGGGGGGGGGGGCGAGGGGGGGAGTGCGCCAATTTTCAAAACTTTTCCTAATGACAATTAGCGCTGCTTGGCAGACTGTAGGATAGCTGCAGATCAATTATCGATCGCTAAATCGCTCATGGCGCCACTTTCATCAAATTATATCTTTGCAGGACCTCTCATTTACTGAACGAATCGTCAAGGACAAAGGCATGTTGGCACGTTGGGTATTCGGCATAACGATCGCCGTATGCCTGGTGTTCATACTTTGCGTATGTACATTCCGTAGGCGATGTTGTAGACAGAAGGTATGTCCTACGCCTTGACAATTTTCCGATTTCCGACACCTCTGCCGGAACCCGGAACACCTATCGCCCATCCTTCAGTGCACCTAATCACTCTGTGCTTTCAGGACAACAGCAAAACCCTAGCCGGTCATCGCTACAGCAGTGTCAACAATCAACCATTAGTGATTCCACCCGAAAAAGAGAGACTTCATCAATAATGTATTCTCAAATTGCATAATATTCTCTTTAATCAATTAGAATTATTATTTTTTAAATATTTAGTTACTTTGTTGTTTTGTAAAGCACTCTAGTCGAAAATCTATAATATTTCGTATTCATTACTATGTTATCAGTGAATATCATACATCACTCGATGTGAAGACCTACTACAGGGTCTGTAGTTATACGGTTATCGTGTGAAATTCTTCGTCAAACCCGTTCATTCGTGACCAATAATATTCTATGTAGATACGTTTTTAATGCGTTTACAATGTGTAAACTGATCGATATGCATATATTCTATGATTCGTACTAAATCTCCATCATCTTCGCTTCTCTGTAATGTAAATGAAAATTTGTTTTTGTTTGTTAAGTGCTGTTTTTGGCCGCAGTTCGCCTTGGGAAAGTTCTTCGAGGAGGCTGGGCTGTGAACAAACTTTCGCCCCAGATGGGACTCAAACCCGCGGGTACCCCCCAGGAGGCCCATCGCGCGGCAAGAAGGCAGTCGGCGGACGAGTCGCGGCGCGTGATGTGCGATGAAGGACGTGCAATGGGACATTCTATTTAACTTGACGCGATTTCCCTAATACGGGTCGACGGACTACTTGAACTCAGCCCTTTAAACCGCCTCTGCGCTCTCTCGCGGGTCCCTCTCCTCTCCAAGGCTTAGTCCTAGGGCATTCACCCGTTCTCTAATCGTCTGTGCTCTAGCCATCGCGGCAGGACCATTGAGGAAAAATCAAGTAGTCCGTAAACCCCCTAAATACGCACGCGACTCGTCCGCTGACTCGGCATTCTTGCCACGCGACGGGCCTCCTGGGGGGGGACTCCAAACCCGCACCTCCGCTTACCGAGCAAGTGCGCTACCAGTTACGCTACCGGGGCACCATTTCATCCAACTCAGCTTTCATGGTATACTTACCATAGCTTGTCCATAATTAAAATGTTTCACTTGTAACACCCAAGTACACTGGCGATTACGGCAAAAGGACCGTTTCGGCAGCGCTAAACAGCATGGTACTGCAAAGAAAAACAGATGACAGAGCCAAAAAGGCGCTAACTGAGCCCTCTTTTTTAGAAATGATGTTGGGCACAGTACGAGTTCTCGTTCGAAAAACACTTGCTATTCTCATGAGAGATGAGACGACGAAAGTACGAGGGAGCTGGACGACAGACATCAACGTAGCGCGGCGAAAAGTAAATTTAAGCTGAGATTTGCGCAAAATGGGTATTATCAAGATTACACGACACAAGTCTCTGAACACGAGTGCTCTCAACCTGGTAGGGTCCAAGTCCACTGTGAAGGGGCGTGGGCCAGGTCACGGTATCAAAGGGGGCTGGAGTTGGCTAGCAGGGGCTTGGCAGTGATGGTCCAACTCTGATCACCTCAGCCCGCTCCACGACCCTCTCTTACCTTACTTTATGGTCTAATAAATATGCCTAACCATTATTTCTATTTGCATACTGCTGCGTACACATCAAATATCGTTCAAGGGCAGCGGTCAACCGGAAGATTTGGTGATTCAGCCTTTAGTAGTAATCTCTGGGCACTCTCGCACAGGCACACTATTACAACATCTCTACTTTCTTCCCTCTATCAAAAGGCTTACTCCTAGAAAACACAAAATTTATGCTTTTCTGTCTGGACTTCTTACCCTTGGTTGACCAATGCCCCGTAATCTTCAAATATAGGTCCGGGACCTATAAACCTGATAACTCCAACAACTTCTGGCATCCTCGCTACTCCGTGACCTAATTTTTTTCAAATGTGGCCCTTCCAACCACGAAAAGGCTAGCAATAACCCAAACCCCAAACACAACTCGAAAAAAAAAAATTATGTGAGTTTTAATTGTTCACGCCGCTACTTCAAAAATATGTAGGTATGCATGAGGTTAACCTTCACATTTACATCGACGCTCATCGATACATTGATGACTCATCGGAGTATAACATTTTAACGAGAGCTTAGACATGAATGAATAAATAAAATATCTACTGAAGAATCAAAACAAAAAGCTGAGCGAACTGCCGCTGGATCAATAAAGCTCTGGCAAGCACGAATATCTGTAGCCAATCTATTCACATAGTAGAGCTAAACCTTACAATGGAACTTACCATTCGACCTTCTCATTGCATACATTCCCCGATGAGAAGGAAATAAAAAATGCCGAATATCGAAATTAAATATGAACTAACCGCAGGCATCTAGAATTCTTGCCCCTTGAGTCTCCGAATTGCGGTCAGAATACAAGGACTGCCAACTAATAACAGCAAAACACCGAGTCCATGTAAGATTGTTGAGAACAGCAGCTTCACTCTAGCGTGTCGATCTCGTACCGTAACTAAATCAAATAATCAATGCGACCAGCAACAACTAGAAACTACATGATCGTTGCCAACAAAGAGCTAGGCCAATTCTACTTACAGAAGTTGTACAAAGGCCGATGTCAGACTTTGCGAATCGCGCGATTCGCTAGCGTCTGCGGTCGCGTCGCGGCCAGTGAATCACTCAATTGGCTGGTACCGCAACGCGACCGCGGACGCTAGCGAATCGCGCGATTCGCAAAGTCTGACATCGGCCTAACGGTGTGTCCGCTATAAAATATCTATATCTCTGAGAGTTTATCAACTTCCACCCTTTCTAAGTACCTCACAAGGGAGGTCGTTCAGGGTGTGCCAAGCTTTTTCAAAATGGTTTCTTGCATGACATTGGGGCACATATGGGGACCACAGAAGCATGGTTCATTTTTCCTGAACGGCTCTCTGAATACCAGAAAAGGGGTCCCTAGTTCGATTCCTCGTGGTGACAAGTTTTTGCATTTCGTGTTGACGTTTCAAATTCGCGCAAAATGGAGTTAGCATGAATAATTAGTACCAAATTCATGATTAGGAACGTCAGTAACCCTTACAAATAGACTTTGATTGAAAAACTGGTGAAAAAGGTGTGACTAGGGACCCCCTTTTCTGGTATTCAGAGGGCCGTTCAGGAAAAATTAACCATGGTTCTGTGGTTCTACCGCATGTGCCTAACGGACCGTTTTCGCAAACCCACGTTTGTACCCCTGAAAGACCTTCCTTGTCAGTCTCAACCACACTTACCTTTTTTCTGATCAACCTATGACTACGTCTTGATAAATGAAGACCACCTAAAAAAACACTGTTATATCTACCCTCCCCTTCAAAAAGCGAGAAAGTGTCGGGTGCAGACCATACACCACAAGTGACGACAGCCTTCACAAAATGTTAATGTTTTCTGGCCAATGAAATGATTAGCCTGTTGTGTATATATCGATTGTCACTAATTACAACTATCATTTACCAGAAACCAACTATCGTTATGAACAACTTCTAACCAGATTTACTTGGAGGCGGTCGTTAGTTGTGGAGTTAGGTCTGCACCCGACATTTTCTCGCTTTTTGAAGTGGAGGTTATTGCTTTCACGCTTTGAGCAACCCCATTATGGAAAACTCGCCCGATCACACGTGCACGTGTGAAGATAATCGAATCTGACCCATCCCACTTTTTCTGGGAGGAAACGGAACTGATGGAAGTCGAACAGCTCCCTACATATGGAAGCTCCGTCTGACCTATATCGCTTGAAGAAATAAAATCTGGACAGAATTTCCCTCTTCGGTACTAATGAACAAATTTAATAACGATTATCATTTATTCACATGCTCAATGCTATTTCTACTTGATATCAGCTTTAAAATAGAGATAATGTATGAAGACAAAAAACGCGCACTTTACCACGTCTTCAGAATGATGTTCAAATCAACAAATAAGTGAAATCTGTAATAATTAGTGCCATAAATAAAGCTAGTGCAATCTAATATTAATACATGGTAAGTGCATAGCTATAACTTGTCACATTAATACACTGCAATAACGGAACCTGAAGATCAATAATCGATCGATATCGACTTTTTAACACCATTCCGATAAAAACTACAGGAATGTTGAACGAAATTAATCATAATAAAACATATTAATGGCAGACACGATAGTCTCTTAAAAAACACAACAAATGCTCGGGATCTAAACATTCGCTATGAAACCAAAGTCACCGTAACAGCTTAGCGCAACCTGTCAGAACAAACACCGAGCTTAGACAATCGTCAAAAATTATCACAAAACCGAGGAGTATTCCTAGAGCCAAGAAAAGTGAATTTTCGAGGAATCAAGAGACTAAAGAATAAATCATCAAAACTCAGGCACTTCGAAACCAGCCTGAGTACGAGTGCTGAACTTTCCAACAATGCCAATTTCTTTCAACGAAGCATCGATCACATTTTCAAAACTGTCTAAATCACTGAGCGATTTTTTATGTCAGATCAAACATTCAGCAGAAATTCAACAAAAAAGTCAACACTTAAAGTAACCACTCTATCAGTGGTTAGACATAGTGCAAAGAGAGGGGCAGATGGGTGATAAGAAGAGCCAACTACCGCTTTCACGATCCCTGGATCAAAGCTCACCGACACCGTTTGGAGGAACCGACTATGTTAAACTGGGAGCGCATTGGGACAAGCATATGCGCCACACGAAGCAGTTACTTGGCTGCCAAGGAAGCGAGGTGTGGCGCTTCACGACGAAAGGTGCGCTGGTTGCTGAGCAGGACTTCGAAAGCACTCCGCCCCAAAAGCGATCCGCCCACTAGTTTAGTTGGTGATTTGGACGAGCTGCGTTGCCAGCAGCGGCACAACTGGAGCAAACTGGAGCATGGATTGGCATGGTGCCACAAACGCGTTGCGGTGAACTCGTCCATACGTCCGCTGTCTTAGTTGCTGCCCGTCCCTGAGCGAAGATCATCCGACAAACAAGGAGTCCCCCTTTTCGTGTTTTCTTGACGGATTTCTCTGCTTTCGTCATTGACGTACCATCAGCGCTCCACGCCATTGTATCACTAGGATTCTGTAAGGTATTGAACGGCAGCGATTATGACCAAGTACAGAGCAATCACGGGCATATGCACCCTCGATCGTTACTTGGCTGGCAGGAGCAGGTGTGCTAGGAATCGTTCCACGACGGATTAGTTTGCTAGTTTGCTGGCAGGACTTCGAAGCTCCGCCCCAAAAAGCGTCCGCCACGCACTAGTTTGCTGATGCATTTGGGCGAGCTGCGTTGCTAAAGCGTCGGCAAACTGGACACTCGATTATAGCAAGCGTGGTTGTGATGATTATGATCAATGCATGACGCGTGCGCTGAACCGTTTGTAACGCCGTTTTCTGAGCTGTCAACGAGTTCATGAGTGAAAACAACGGCAAAGGGCTCATTCTGCCATTTGGTGACGGATTTTCAATTGTTGTTCAGCAGACCGCCCGCCTATTGGCACCATACGGCGCTCTCTGGAACCTTTTGATATATGTAATCGCTTGCTTTAACCTTCCTTGAATCATATTAAGTAACTCCTTGGTTGAGAACAGAAAAAAAAGTTGGGCCCGTACGTCCAAATTAGGTTCGTCAGTGCCATATATTAGGATGGTAAGAAAGTCCTGAGCCGTTCGACACTTTTTTGTGCTTTACTTTTTATATTCCGCGTACAATGGAATCTACTCAACAATATTGTCACCATTGTTACTCACTACAGAGTCCCACCTGGGCAGGTCAGCGACCTCCTTCTCCCAGAACTGAGCAGACTGAGAGTCAAAGAAATCGCTGACCGCTCTTCCAACTTCTTTAACTTTGGTGAATTTTTTCTTCGCTAGGGATGCCTTAAGGGGATGGAGTAAGTGATAATCAGAGAGGGCAATGTAAGGGGAATAGGGTGGATGGGGAACCGCGTCCCAGATCAGCTCTTCCAATTCTGCACGGGTCTCTTTAGCTTTGTGGGGCCTGGCGTCATCGTGGAGTAGGTGGACAGAAGTTCGTCTCGGTCGTTTTTCTTGAACAGCGTCCGCTAGTTTCTAGAGCTGACTGGCGTAAATGCTGCCGGTAGCGGTATGTCTTTACGGGAGCATATCATAGTACAGCATTCCTCACGAATCCCAGAGGTAGCAAAGGAGACAGCTTTTGGGGTGAAGGTCCGATTTTGCTTGTGTCGGCAGGCCCTCTCTTCGAGGGAGCCACACGGCACCGTGCTTGTTAGAATCGTATAGGACCCACTCTCATCTCTCGTAATCACGCCTTCCGGAACTACTTTCAGTGCCGAGAAAAAGAGGAGAAACTGGACAAATGGTACCGCGCCTGAACCGCGTGCTATCGGTCAAGACATGAGGAATCCATTGAGTCACCACTTTCCTGTGGCGAGGTCGTGAAGGGGACCGAGGACTGTGGGATGGGTGCACCCGAGTCTTATCACAAGGCTGCGGGTGCTAACGTCCGGATCCTCTTCGACAGCGCCGAGAACGGTGGAGTCTTCCACCTTTTGTGGGCTTCCCAACCTTGTCTTTTCTTTGAAAGCCGTGTCTCCTCCTTCGAAGCCTGCGAACCAGAGCTTGGCACTGAGGATGGAAGTGGTGTCCCTTCCCAATGCGATGCTGTATGTTACAGTTCCCTGATCTGTTTGCCGCAGCGCGATTCATTGAAGATGATCGCTCGAAAGTGTTCTTGTGGAATCACCATCATTATTAAAGTTAAAGAAGGCAACCCGGCAATATATACCTATTGCGGAGAAGTATGATCGACAGCGATAGTCTATCACGTAGCAGATTCTAGGTATCGATCAATAAGCGAAAGTTCTGAGAGCTTTCAAAAATCGGCTTAGGACTTTCTTACCATCCCAAGTAACAGCAAACGGACTGAAATGGGTAGCCAAATCCATTCAAAGGGAAGGTGTTGATACAGACCCTTTCCACAAAAAAATATTGATAAGAAGAGATAAGTATGCTTAGATTGATAAGAACTGACCAAACAGCTCCAGATACTTCTGATCGGGCGTGGCAGAAATGAACTGCCGAATACTGCTCCGAATAGATTCCACCACGACATCATTTGGCAAATCTTTGTTGGCCAGACGACATTCCTTACCATTATAACAAATAAAAGGCCACAACTACTAAAATATTACGATCACGATCACACATTATAAAATAAACTAACTACATAAAATATCACAACACGCCACTCACATCATTGAAAAACATTGAACGCACAACTAGATACCGTGCGCGAGGCACTACAACGCCACTCATCTTCGTTTTGCCGTAATTTGTTAACCAATCGCAAAGCTGCTGCAATTCGTTCGCCTGAAAGTGATTAGTATTTCCAAGTTTACCAAATTTAAGAGTTTTTTTTTCGTAAAAAATTATCATTAATGAATTTACTGAGTAGTAAACGTGTTTCAATCAATATGGGTTTAAGGAGGATTCCACGATAAGGTCAGAGGTAGAGGAAGGCGAAATAACCCACTGGAATGGTAGGCGGACGATAAAGATGCAAGAGGATGCGCGTTTCGCAGCGAAGAATATGCCTTCAGCGGTCTAGCAGATCGTATCCGCGCTGCTCAAGCCGCTGCCCGCCCACTGATGGCTAATCCCCAGCCGTTTGACTCTAGCCGTTTAGCAGAGAGAAAGCGTTTGCGTTGAAGAGGGCAGCACCGATGAGAGTCGCATCAACTAGTCGGAAAGGGTCTCATTTTAGGCATCAGGCCGTTTTTCTTTTTTCTACCTCCACCTTGATTTATAATGGGCTGTCTTTTCATCGCAAATTCCGTCTTCTTGACTGGTATTAAGCACATGTGGCACACAAACAAAAAGACGGAGCGGCTAGGCCGAGTAAACAACGCTGTGAATGAACTAGATTATATGTTCACGAGAGACACGACAAATCGATAAAGAGACAATATTTGTCTTACAAACTACCAGATTAGTAATGAGTAAATCTTTATCTTTCTCGTCGTTTTCTAGCCTTGAATCCATCAGGGATCCAGTCTTACGCTTGGGAATTCAAATGCGCGCCAAATCGTGCGAAATCGCGTGCAGGGAGAGAACTCAACTTCTAATATCTGACTTTTCCATCAGGAACTTTGCCGCTCTGATATGGCGTGTTCATGCCAGAGTGAACACCGGTCTAGGATCCGACCAGGGGAGCTACTGTCATATACATGCGTCGTTCATCAGTTGCATTGTTGCTAGACGAGGTGTGCGCAGTAGAAAACAAGGAATAATGGAAAAACATGATAATATCTTTGCATTCAGTCGTCATTCTTATTGTATGAGAGGCTTATTGAAGTCAGTCAAAAAATGAAAGATATTCATACAGAGAGACGGCCACATATGCACACTGTGCTCAAAAATTCTCATATCGCGCTCCTCTCCCTTAATTACCGTTAGAAGGATTGACCTGTAGTGGTAACGCATGTCGCAAAAACACATCTTGTGAAGTAAAGTTTGCAAATGACTGTTCTCAAAGTATAGGAGCTACGAAAATTTTACTAATGCCAGACTTCTTAATAATCATGATTATTATAACAACTTAAATCGATGTCTGCAAGCTTCAGTCTTAGCGTATAGATGGCTTATCTAAGAAAGTCGTTATGACGATTCCCCCTTTTCTTATCGATTCCGAGGGAAGAATGTATTCTAGACCCACGACTGTTTACTATTTACTCGACTGTTGTGTTGTGATATACTCAAGCAGGAATTAAGATTCAATCGCAGCCCGCCTTGATCATTTTGCTGATATCTAATTGCTAAATAGCTGCCTTTGAAATCAACATGTAATGCTTTCTCAGGCTATATTAAGGAAATACACAAAGTTACAGCCTGTGAAAGGAAATTGTGCATATACAACGAGAAGGCGCGTCAAATCATTGGTGCTACTTCTGCGACCGTGTCTTCGGACACAATTTTCACCCTGGTCCATGCTGCGCATGCAGTATTTGGTGTTATATCCTCACCTACACAAAGAGCAGGTTTACAATGTTAACCAACCCATAAATATGCGTAATATAACACAACCAATTAAGGTGGCTCTCTAAAATGATACAGCTCGGAGCGCTTCAACTTAATACGAGAAAAGAAATATGATGTGAATCTTGTTTTATATTACGATACAGTAGGAAATATTTCAAACAGTGAAAAGAAAAGATCAACAATTACTAGCAGAAAAACCCACAAAAGCATTCTGGACGCCTCTCGGAAAAAATTCATTGAACAAAGCGAACAGATTTGCGGTTGACTTCCTCAACGGCATAACACTGAGCAACCGCTGCGTCAATCGCGACAGCATGAGGAGACATCTAAATAAACTCACTTGAAGCAAAAATGTTACCCAGTGGAGAACATGATGGATAAGGCAAACAATAATCAAGTGAGAAATGAAGAGAAAACTGAGTAGACGAAACTATTATACACAACTAGAGAAACGCCTCAAAAAAATCAAAAACGAATGACAAGTAAAGCAAATGAAGCCTGCAAGCATGTGAATAAGTACTCACGACCAGAACCCCGGGGAAAATCAAAGAAGGAAATATTGTATAGTATTGGAGACAGGACGGACTCTGAGGTGCTGACGTAGGCATATGTAAAGCGGAACCCCTTTGCCCTCGGAGATCTGCATGTGCTCACTCTCGCCTGTTGGCCGTATGCCCACTAACTTTCTAATCATCGCCGCAGTATACGTGGCGATGGTTTAGATGGGCCAGAGAGAGGCAGCTGCGAGAGGGCAGTGATATAAACCATCCATTGAATCAACGGCAAGAAGGTCTCATTGTTTCGGGAAGTTGGTTCTTTCAATGGTTTCTCTGCATCTTGCTCACTCGAGCGGCCTTAC
This sequence comes from Ostertagia ostertagi, assembly GCA_036418205.1. Taxonomy (NCBI): domain Eukaryota; kingdom Metazoa; phylum Nematoda; class Chromadorea; order Rhabditida; family Trichostrongylidae; genus Ostertagia; species Ostertagia ostertagi. The sequence continues at coordinate 13,230 of MU869048.1, forward strand.
GTCTTTTTCCAATTAGCTATTATCGTAAATTCTGACTGCAGTATTTGTCAATAGGATTAGAGTAACTGAAGGGGTCTAAACAAAACACGAGTTCTGCATTACATTTATCAGGCAACAGCCTGTTCAAAAAAAAATGCTCAGATCTGCACTGGGCGGGGGGGTGGAAGGAGGCCAAATCTATGTATGGGGGGCATAATCAGAAACGTTTCGTAGTAAGATGAAATTCCTATAATTTCGATGAAAGGGCCATCCGGTGCCCCAGTTTTTTTCGTTTGGGTAAGAATGTGCTCTTCATTTGATGGAGATTGCTTGGCTATAACAAAGTGTAACTAATTCTTTTTTAAAGTGGAGGGGCAATTACTTTTCGCCCCCCCCCCCCCCCCCCCCACTCTATTTCTATACTCTAAAATTCACAAAGCTGCTACTAGGCCTTATAGTTATACTATTACTTTCATAATTCGATATATACTTTACACTGAGGTAATTGCCAGTTATAACCGAAGGAATGATAATTTTGAAAAAAAAACGAAGTTCTTTTTAATTTGACATTACGAAGAAGAAACTGAGTTTGGTAAGAGACAGAAGACAAGCAAATAGTTAGACATGCAGATCATAAACATCGTTAGATTACAAAACAAGTGGGCATCGTTTTGTTAAGTTTAAAGGCACGAGTCAGGCTCAGTGGACCAAACCAATCCCTTTCGTCGTCTTTGTGCATGGCTACGCACCCACAGAGACGTTACCATGCTCAGAATCCCGAACGGCGCCGTAATAAGGCTCCAGAGCAAGTATTAAGCGCTTTCGCCGCCTGGAGGCGCTCCGACCGCCCACCTTGGGATGTGGTGCATAACGTACGTAAATCGCTAGGTGACTCTATCAACATAGAACGACCCGTAATCTCCCGAAACTTTTTTGTACGCTTCTCCCTAAAGCAGCCTAATTCATGTAGTTGAGAAGAGGGTTCGTAACGGCTCTTGTCGTTTCTCAGTTTTTTCCACTATCTTCACTTGCATTTTCTAAACTCAGTTTCAATCGGCATAATACCTCCTTCATGAGCCCAACTTTTGCCTTTAAAGCGTCACTTATAAGGGTTTTATTGCCAAACACGACTCCTCGTCTGTTTAAAGGCAAATTTCGCGCTCAGACCCACTTAATGAGCCTGACGATGGCTGAAGCGCGATTACAAGTGCAATCGATTATTCCTAATGTCAAAGCTTATTTAGGACGTAGGCCTGGACTTTACAATCACCATAGGTCACATTCCCCGCCCCCGCCCTATATTTTGTCTGTGTCGAAATCTATTGTGTGCTCTCTCCCTCGGACTGTTACCGCCCTTGGATACAATATCTTCATCTCTCTCCGGCCGTTTAATTCTGCAAGTGGCAAAAGGCGTTACTTATTCTGTGATTTGAGGTTTTCCTTTCTGTCCCAGGCGGTTCCCTTTCCTACTTCAAAATATGAGTGAAAATAGCCATCAGTTCAATCTGATCCTGCCTTTAACTTACGCCTCACTTTTTTGCCATACAGTATTATTGAATATATCCTCGATAAATCTTAGTGCTCATTAACGGCATCACTCAAACACAACTGAAAAAACGCATTACCAGCAGACTTCGAAAAATTTGTATAAATAGACCAGGAAATAACTTGATATTCCTCGCGATCACTACTTGGATCACATTGAATTACCAGGAGCAGGTATAACAAACTCCCTATGTTGTACCAAGTAGAAGGAGGGAGGTGTATTTTGCTGAGTTTTTGGCGGTAGTACTGTTTTCTTGTGTAGAAGTTGCAGTGAAGTGGAGGCGCGGGATAAAATTTGGGTTTAGCGCGTATCTACTCCCTATCCATAGTTAGGTAAATTAGGGAATGTTTGACGGTTCTACAGTAAGTATGTACCAACCACCGCTCGATGGACTATTTTTTGGCTGTAAAATTTTCTGATAAGAGGGTCGTATGAAAATGCATGAGGGGGGTTGTAAAATACTTGTGGAAGTAGCAAAATAGGGGCCACCCTGGTCAGGATTCCCTGGAGGAAGCGTCGTGCAAAGAGTAGAAAGAGTTCGACAATTTCTCGGGTAGGAGGCATGTAATTATGTTTGAAAATGTTCATGGGACCGCCCCCGGGCAACTTTTCATCGGAATATCCTATTCACTGAATTGTATCAGAGTCATACCGTCTCTCACCCAGCGCGACCGGATCTTTGAGATATCATTTTGAGGGAAGCAATCGTATAAAAATAAACTGGCATGTAAAATCCAACTCTTAAACTGTTTACCTAGTGTATTCCCTCCAGAAAACGCATGAATCCGGTTTCATCAGACGGTCTACTGCGATGGTTCGATGGGCATCAGTAAGCAGATTCCTCACATCAACGAAAAGTTGCTTGTGCTGTGAAAAATGGTGTTTTAAAACAAATAAATTGAAAAGCTTTGTATCCTAAAAGAAATATAAAGCTATAAATTATTAGGTGCTCAAACTTACAGAGACTCTCTGATTGGCGAGAATTCCGAATATTTTCTTCTGCTCAGCAATGAGACTATCCATGTAACCGCTCATCAAACTCTTTGCCTTATCCGGTGGAACGTGCCCGTGTTGCATCCTTTGCTGAATATAAAAATTGTCCTCCAAATAATTGAACTCAAATTCAAAATCCACCTTGGTCATAATCCGTTGAAATTTCGCTTTTTCAGAACTACAAGCCAAGCAACAGAAAAAGTAAGGAAAATACGAAATTATATGAAGTAGTCTAGAATTTCGTTTATGCTGTATCACAACATCTAATAAGATTGACGACAGTCCGTGACGCGGTTAACTTCCCACTTTGAGCAACCTGTGACATTGTACGGTAACGCGTGCACCAAGTTATCCTTGTTCTTGCGCTTTGTGCGTTATTCTAAGTTTTAACTCTTTATAGTCTAATACATTTAGCATACCTAAACACATTTTCACATTGATAATTTCAATCTTTTTCAGACATCAGAATTATCAGCATTAATGATATGTCAGTTCATTCCATCCCTCGCATTCTTTTCAGATCTTCACATTGTGCTAAAATGAATACAAATGTTATTATCAAGTTCGTACGGGTAAGATAAGTTTTTATGAAACATCGTCCAAATCATTTGTAAGCCAGTAAAGGAAATGTAGTAAAATTCCCCTTTTCTATGCCTTAAAACGTCATTTCCCCCAGTCATAACTTCTTACATGTAAACCTGGTGTTAGCAGATTAACGTATGAAACACTTTTCATCCATTAATTATGCGTAATTACAGCTATAAATCCATGAAATTTGTATGCGGGCGTTTGATCGCAACAAACGCTTCGTCCATGCGCTTCAAAGCAGAAAACGGCGATGTCGTAACGTGTTTAAATAGTGAGATGCGGTTTTAATTGAAGGTTTGGAAAAGGATATCCGGAGATATGATGTTTTTCGGCTGAAGCCACGATCAGTTTCGCACGTAGTTGATATTTATAGAGTCCGCAGAGAGTTACAAGTGATTTAGACACGACGGACCGCGACCGATTCTCACAGCGTAATCCCCCGCTGATACAGGGCCTGTTTTACCAAACATCGCACTTTTTCCTATTCACGACATACTGCGCCATGGCCTGATCTCGTGAATTCTTAATAACGGCCTCATTTTTCTTTAGGTCCATTGCTTTCTGGGCTTCCCAAAGTGCAGCCATTCTTCATAGGGCATCGCATGACACTGGCCGTGGAATGGTCTTCAACTGAGTCAAGTGCGCCGAGAGGCTATGAAGGATGAAAAGACAGAAAAAAATTTTGTTTCTACGGATTTCAAAAAAAAAACTAGTGAGGGTTCTACTTCATGTTCCTACGTGATATGGTACTTGTTGCCTTCGCATTGAAGCTAAATCTGGATGCTCCAACTTAAATGCAAAAATCTTTTTTCACTGGCGAACTGAAATGTGGCTCTTCTGTCACCATTTTTGCCTTCCATGTGTCGCCAGGATAACGACTCGCGTTTTATGTCCGCTGATTATGATTCCGATGAATGAAGTGAACCGTTCCGGAAAAGCGTTTAAACATTCAGGAGCCACTGGTGGACCACTGTCACAGACAGCGTGTGAATTCATTCGGCATCACATCACCTTCATTATTTCCTACGTTATTCAATCTAATCACTCATATTATCTAAAAAGGTGTTGTACAGTACAGGTAATCCAGCTCCGTATCTTTCACTCATACTTTTGTTCTGGATATGTTTAAGAAATTTTCCTGTTAGAAAGGTATCGGACTAATAACAGCGGGAATTTCAATACCTCAAGTTGAAGTAAACTTATGTTACTTTTCAAAAGTAAGCTAAGCTATTAAAATGATTTGTCTGTCTCGTACTTACATTGTAGCCGCTCAAATTTCTTTTCGTTGATCAACGATTATTGATATCCTGGATCCGTGTTATGGCTATACACGAACGACTGAGACAAATCCCCCAAACCAGCGACTGATTTTCGAGAGTTTCGTGTGTTTGTCAGAATCTGGAAATTAGAAACCCTATATCCCTGGCCTGTGCAGAATGTATACAAATCTAACCCACACAAGCAGCTTCCCACAGAAGGCCAGTCACGGATATATTGACGAATTCACGCAAATGTATTAAAATTAACTAAATCAAACAGAAAATCGGAAAACATAGCCAAATATGTAATAAAGCTTTCTGAAAACTTTACACCAAAAACTGGATTGGCCCTGATTTTGCATAAGAATATGTAACAGGTCCCTGAGGGTTGTGGGGCTCAACACCCAGCAGGTGGATAGTTTTATCCGGCGCCCATTCAGCATCTGACTTATTAGTCTAATGTGCTGCGGAAACTATTTCAATTTTACGGATCTGATAGAATAAGATGTATTCAATAGAAAAATGTTATATTTGAAATCTTTCACCGCACCTTGCACTTGTTCCAAGCATTACGATGCAATTTGATAGCTAAGTGATACCATTGCAGCGCCTCTTTCGCACCAGTCTATGTTGAATTATGTGGATATGCGCCGAGTTAAGATCCGGAACACAGCTACGAAAGTATTGACCATATTTGGCCTGCCACCGACATTTGCACCATCAGTTCGATTGTCTGCATTACGAAGAATAATTTTACATAATTTGATATCAGGGCTGAAAAAGGATTAAACTTGTATGATATCGATGAATTAAGCACTACTCCCGACACATGATGGCATCCTCAAACTTGTATGGCTATGATTTGCACATTTTGTCATAATCTTCGGCACCAAAATACTTTGCTATCAATTCAAGTAAGCTCAGTTTCTTTCAAGACCGCAGGACTAATATTGACGAATCTGGACAGAAGTTATAGCAGAGCGTAGAACGGGATAATAGCTTGCAAGGTACAAATGAGTCATATAATTACTTCCAAATACTTATGAAAAGCATCAGAATCGGTAACATACCGTTCTGCAACTTTTTGGTCTCTCCTCTTGTAATAGCTCCTGCGATCAGTGTATTCTACTATATATAAATCGCTAATGTCTGTCTGTACCGTGTGTGTGTGTCGTGTGTCACGAAATTCATAGCACGCGTCGTAGCAGTCGTTAGGAGCTGATTTTTTGATATGATATAGTGGGTGGGCGGTAACATATTTGGTGGGGGTTACAAAGTGATAACGACTGATAAGAGCAGATAAGAGGCGCTGAAACACAAATTTCACGAAATATGTAATGCGCTTCGCAGCAGTCGTCAGGAGTTGATTTTGGGACATGGTATAGGGGGTGGGGCGGGAACAGGATTTGGCTACAAAGTGATAACGACTGATAAGAGCAGATAAGGGGCGCTGAAACACAAATTTCACGAAATATATAGTGCGCTTCGCAGCAGTCGTCAGGAACTGATTTTGGGACATGATATGGGGGTGGGACGGTAACATATTTTGTGGTTTTCAAAAAGTGATAACGACAGCTGAGGACTAATAGTAATGATATGCGTACGAACGTAGAGATCACTCGAAACCAGATTGCAGATAGTGCATTTCATTTCAATATCATTTCATTAGCGTTATAATTGTAAACTCAAACACCTTTCGACCGCTGCACCTTCTCGAGTTCTTGAGGATGAAAGAGATGCTCGAATAAATACGATAGTGAATACTGGTTTTCATGTTGAGATATCAAAAATATAGCGAACGTAAATACTTCGATACTGAGTATAGTGGTTGTTTACTCAATCATTTAGATGTGCATTCATGCGTTATAACAGTTGATATTACAGGCAAGTATGAAGCCAATCGGACAATTGGCATTTAAGAGCACTGATAGTAGCGGTGAACCAAAGTATTAACTCGATTCTCATTCATATCAATAGGGTACCGTGTCATTTCCGCCGGTAGGGCGAGCTAAACTGTACTAATATTAAAGCGAGGGATTACGATAAGTTTGGACTGGGTTCATAGTGGAAGTGGAGATGCTGAATAATGCCCCAGTGGCGAAAAAAGCAAAGAAATCCGTCAAGAAGGCGCAAAATGGGACCCCTTTCTTTGCCCGTTGACCTCCGATAATGGACGAGCTAGCAACCAATTAGGAGGTCGTTTGCACATGTTATGCTGATAGCCTCTATCATTTCAGCAAGCATCATGCTTTGATTGATCACGCATCCCATGAAAAGTTATAGGATACACTCTGGAAGTGGAATATCTCGTCACATTGGCAATCGAAGGGCGCTGCTGCTGGGGGCGGAGCACAGACCGTGGCGGGGCTCAGAAAGGAATGGCAAGCCTTGCTACGCTGGCCGCTAAGCCCATTGACACAAAACGACATGTATTCCTTGGTCCCTGCTATGCTTCATGCATGTACTTCACGCTCATTACTCGACATTTATCTAATCTATCTTAATAAACTGAAAACAGACCGTAGAGTTCACCAACACCACATGACGATTAAATCAAATCTATTAACTATGTGATTCCATGATGTAGATTGGTAAATAGAATTGGTATGATGCCTAACTATTAATAGAATACAAGTGCAACCGGCTAATCATTTCATTGGCAGCAAACACATCCATGGAGGTCGTCGTCTTTTGTGTTGTAAAGGTCTGCACTCGACGAGCATCTGGCCTTTCGGAAGCAGGGTATATTACTTCAGACCTGCCTTTGCGAAACAACATTTCATTGATTAAATGGGACCAAAGCACGGCCAAAATACAGCATCAGGCCAAAAAAGTGACAAATCTACCACGAAATTGGAGACTTACTTGGACAAACTTCCCCGCACATTCCTAGACAGCCGTGGCCACATGACAGTCGCATCGTGCATGATTGCTCGCACGGTCGCACATCGCATACTTCATAGCACCTAGTAAAAAGATGTGTAGGCCAGTAGAATCGCATTCAATAAAGATCGTGTGCTTTCCTCGTCCCATTTCCATGGAGAGAACAAAATTGTAGGTTTCAAAAAGTTAACTAAATCGATGGTATAAACCTACTTCTTACTACAACTGCGATGCTGACAACTGTTGTCGCAAAGCTTTGGACAAAGCACACACAATTCCGAGCAATTTCGGCCATATTTCAGTACCTGAAGGAATCAATAGGTTGGTTTCCCCATACCCTGCACTACAGAACAACAAAAAAATACGCAAAAGAAATATAGTCAAACAGAGAAGCACGCACTTGATAACGGTCACTGCTGCCGCAGTCCTGATGCTTACAACTTGTGAGACAAGGAGAAATACAAGGCTCGCATGGCACACCACATCTGAACAGTCGGAATAGGTGAGTATAATTGGCAGGTACTCTGACAGCCTCCAGCGTTTGATTCTACAACCAATGTAAACTGACTTTCTTGTGCACTGATGACCACACGGCAACAACTTCGAACAGACTGCTTCGCATTTACATTCGCCAGCTAAAGAAAACAAGTTCAATTATGAGATTATCAAATAGACAGGGAAACTAAGAACTGCACAAAATGGGAAACCAAGAGATGGAGAAGGCCGAGAAATGAAAATAAATTTGTGCGCATGAAAATATAAGATGGAAAAGGTCGAGAAATAAAAATGAATTTTGGCAAAATGCTCTAGAAAGAACAATCTAACCGCTTACCATCAAAACATTCGCCACATCTTCGAAGGCAATTGTGTCCACACGGAAGTTCCTTGCCACACTGAGCAGGACAATGACTTGGATTCGTGCCAGCGTAACACGGCATCATAACAGAATGACCACAACGCTCCAGATCTTGTGGAACTTTCACCTTCAAATTATTCAGTGTCTTCATGCACAGTGAGGTACAAAACCATAATAATGAAATAATTATACATATTCATGTCACGTTTCATTAAATAGTACTCATTTGAACAAATGGCACTAATACTATTTTTTGTATTGATTATAAAGTCAGGGAAAATTGCAAGGAAAAGGGAAATGTGATGTTAAGCTGTCTTAATCAAAAGAAGCAATCAGGATGCCTGAGGCACGTAGTAAGGTGTATGGATATGCAGTCACAGATGACATTAAGGCTAAGCCGAGAGTGTTGTTCGCCAAGGATTAACAATTACGCCTGCTGTTTGACTAGAAGATAGGAGATGGATTAACCATGGTGATGTATGCTACAGTGGCCAGACAAATGCGATTAGAGTTCTAGATCAAGACGAACGTAGGGAGAGGTCCCCCCGCCGAGAAGATAAAAAGAAAATTTGCAAGAATGGACGGTGTTTTTTTAAGCTCAAAGTACGTTGTTAATAGCACAAAAGGTGAACGGCAAAAGGTGTAGATTCATTAATACCTTGAGAAATATATTCCACGAAGATTCTCAAGTTCTATATATGCAGTGCGGATGTCGCGTGCGTAGGACAATTGACCCATTCATACCAAAAATTGATAGCTCATGCTTGCACTCATTGCCAGAGAGATATGACCTCTACAGCAGGGTAGGGTCCATGGAATCCCGCGATTTCTTTTTTGGCTTTAATATGGAACCAAAAGGACTACCCAGACCAGGATGTCTCGCTCTCTCGGCCGTAATTGTCGGCATCAACAGAGAAGTGCACCGATTAGAAGCGCTCTGCTCCATTCAAAGCTACAGAGTGCTCAGGTGACCAGGGGTAATCAGGATGACGAGAGAAAAACCATAAACGGTCCACGAGAGACGCGTAGAAATGGACCCCTCCTCGATTAATCATTACTACAAATTGGCGATTCAACGCCATTTATATGAGAATGCGCGAGTTGAACCTTTTGCCGCGAAAATGCCAAGGAAAGGAAATTTGTTGGGATGTTAGCATTCTCAATCAACAAGAAGCCAATTAGGCGCCTGAGCACAAGTAAGAGTATTATGCATAACAGATTAGACATTAATCTAACAGTTATCCACAGCGCTACAAAACGACTCTTCTCGACTGAAAAGAATGCTTCACACCATGTAGTAGCCCGCAATGGCATAAGAGCAGCAGACGAAACGTTGAATCCGATTTTGAAAAAATGGAAGACGTTAAGACAATAGTTTAAAGAAAAGTGTGAAGGTAAAAGCGTATACCAATATTATATAAAAAAAATTTAATCATACTAAAAGAATTCACGAACAATCTAGGCCTATCAGTATTCCTGCAGACAAACCTATCGATGCCAAAATCGACGTTTGTGCACCATCCTCGAAAACACTACAAAGGGTACTAGGTCATCGTTAACGCGCTTGTGTTTCGGCTAACCATAGACTATTCAACTTAATGTCTGCGCTATCTCGGCGATATTGCTCCGCACAAACTATTCTCACCTTGTTAGTTCAATTCTGACTTATTGTACGCACACCCTTCAAAATGAAGGTTCTCGGTTTGACCTCGTTAGCCGGTTCGTTCCTCTTTTACAAGTGATCGACAACTCCTTACTCCCTTGCCAAAGTGCACAAATGTGATTCAAAGTCGAAGCGAGTTACCACATTAAAGTCTTCTATTAGAAACTGGTAGGAGGCCAGTGTGCAGGATGAATGAGAAACCATTACGTCCAGAACTCGCAGGAATTGACTCCCTGAGTCTTATCCTTACTACACATGCGTCGTCCACACTCTCAGGAATCGCCCGCGTTTCCTAGGTAAGTTTCCCTCTTCGATCTTCAAACTCATCAAGGAGCACTCCTTTAAGAAGAAAAGTGTAACAAAGTATGAATATAATATGTACGTTAATATGATCTTATTCACTTCATAGTATTCTACTAATTGAAATGGAGAACCTACTTCGCACTGCTTTTCCACCTCGCCTTCATGACATGGAACGTTGATATTGTGGCCACAATCCAGGCGACGTCGGACCAACTGAATCATTTTTTGTAGAAAAATCGTTTATTCGAAGCGCCTTACCCAAACTCTCGTAGCCCGGAAGCTTATTCAACAACTAGTGTTATAAAAACTATAACATGCCTTGTTACATTTGATTGTGCACGGCTGTCCGCATCGTTCTGCACAACCGTGGCCACATGAGAGGATTTCCGGGCAACGCATTGGACAACTAGTAGACTTGCTCGCCTCACTGCAGACCACCGTCCACGAAACGCCACACATCATTAGAAGCTTTACAGCCTTAATAAGATATTCAAATAGATAAACACAAGTTCAGATCAGACATCATATGAAATAACCTATAACATAAATTCACCGCTTATTTCCGTCTGTCTCAGTACAGCGCCATATTTGGAATGGGTAGGATATGGGTCATCAAAAATTTGTTGGTTCCGAGACAACCCATGAGCGTCAAAACTCTATGTCTACCCAGGACGGTAGAGAACCGATTTTGACCCTTCCCGGTCATGGGGCCTCACAGAAGACTGCGCAGCTGAACTTGCTAGTATAAAAACACTCACCTCTAGACAAGTCATATCGCAAGGCTTACCACAAGTTGAAGACATTCACAGCTAAGCATTTCTTGCATCTGAAATGGATATTATACTCTCCGTTTAATGGGTTCCCAGAGCCGAAGGAGAAGAAACCAAATACCAGAGCGAATAACAGAGGAGGCTCGGACATTCAGACACCACCAAGCATTCTCTCAAGTAACGACGGAGCCTACCGTTCATGACGCAAACACATGTCCCGAGGTAGCAACAGGACATTGTAGAAATGCCCACACTTCAGACGAATTTTTACTACGTGAGCGCAGTCACCACATGGCTGAAGAATTCAACAATTCAACACAGGTGCGTCATTACAACATTAGAATGTAATTTTGAGGAAGTATACCAATGTGCTCTTGAACTTTCTTGCCGGAAGCAAAACTGATTTTCATCATGAACAGTTTTAGCACAACTGAATTTGAAGTAGAATAGTTTAGTTCTGAGCTTCCGACCAAGATTGTCAATAGCTTTTGAATCTGAATTTGCCCCTTCATAGGAAGGTGCTCATGGAGAAAATACCACTTTCATATCAGAAAAGACGATTCACTTACACATTCCCAAAGCTAATCAATTCGTGCACTCGGATAGTAGTAGAAAAACTGTGCTCTTTATGCCGATGTCAGACTGGAAATCGAGCGACTCGCCAGCGTCGCTTCGCTGTACGCAGCCGACGCAGACGCTAGCAATCGCTCGTTCGGAATCTGACATCTCCTAAAATAGCGTAATCACAAGCATTCTAGATCAAAACAATTCTATCCACACTAGCGGAAACTGATATTCGTGGCAAACTCAAAAGGATAAGTTCATCGTCAAATGCACTTTTTTCATGCCATAAATTTGATATAGATTTAGGACTGTCATGGGCATCAACATAAGCTTCAATGTAACTGTTCAACTACATGTTTCTGTACCTCAAAGCATCTTCGCTGACATGGATGTCGGTAGCGCTCATCTTTGCATGTTCGGAGGCACTCTTGTGTACATTTCCAGCTATCATGGTCATCATTCGGATGGCACCTGAATAAATGTGATCTACGAGCCTTTCTCAGCATCCCGGAAGTTTGCATGTATTGGTCGTTTCTACAAATGGGGCTATGCTTTTCTTCCTGCTTGTCTGTGTTTGCATCACGAAATTCAGGACTGCCTCATGAATCAACCAAAAAACTCCCCCTCCCACACAGCCAGTAGGGAAGTTCTCTGAACAAGCAGAATTTCATGTGAAAAACCCATGAACGGGTTTCAAGAGAAGTTGTAAAAACAGAGGGAAGTAAGCACGAACTCCAGATAGATTAGTTTAGGATGGTCAACAGAGCCCAGGATGGGAACGGAGAAAGACGGTCACCGTGCGCCAGGGTCAACCGTCACGTTGGACCAATTTCGAAAATTTTACGACCCCCCCCCCCTTTTAGAGGGCCTCGATACGACCCCCTCCATCGCCATCATGGGGGCGATTCTATAGTATTTGATTCTGAGACCAGTCGACACAGCCCAACTCCGCCCACTTTTCCCTCCAAAATTGCCGTCGAGCGGGGGGGGGTATATATCGAATGTGAAAAAAATTTTCGCACTCAAAATCCCAGCCAACAACCTAATCCGCTCTCCGTTCCATGAAAAATCATCCCTTCCCTTACTGTAACATTAACGCTACCTCGCGAAATACGACCCCCCCCACCCCCTCGTTGGACCTAGTCCAACGGACGGTTGACCCTGCTGTGCGCGTTGCATGCAGAAACTGCGCAGCTTTTGCTTTTAAAATTCGCCTTGAATAAACTGAAGAAGGCTAAAAAAAAGATGCCTGATGTTTTGTTTGCAATAGTTGTTTTGATAATAGAAATTAGCCATTGGACAGATAGCGCGATAAATTGTTCGTGATGGAAATGAAAGTAGAAGTGGCAAGTGGTGCGATGTTGAAATAATAACCGAAGAAAACGATTCGAAACCCGCGTTATGGGACCTTCTCGCCGCCTGAGTGGTTTTTGCGAAGTATTCCGCCAACGGAATTCTACGACAGATGACGTCATGACAACAAAGAATATTGCTCTGCTTTTTACACTCGCGCCGTAGACCGTACCACTCACCCATTCTAGGTTGGTTCCTTGTCGTGGACGGTAACCTCCCACCCATCATGGGTCAATTCACCACCTGGAGACGAGACTGTTCTTCACGATAACGCTCGTCACCACGAGCAAGGCCTTGCTATGCTTCTACGGATGCACCCTCCGCCACGGAACTGGCACGATCCGGCCTCTTTGAAGCCTACCCTTCCCTATATGAAAATGAGCACATTTCCGTTTCATCAGCATCCCACTCCACATGCGTTTGATATAAACATATTGCACCCACAAATGAAGACAAGAATCAATGAAGAGCGTGGCACACTCTGTTCGCAGTGCATTCTTTAGTTCACGCCTCTCCAGTTATTAAAGCGCTATTATGATTGTACGGCTTACGATTCTTTCGCTCAGCAATCAGGACGAAATTGAGCAAATTCAAAAAAAAAACAGCTGTTGGCTACTACATTGAGGAAACGTGCAACAAACATTTCAAACGGTATGCCGTTGTAGACTTCATTATTCGGAGAGTATATACAGGGGGGGCCAAAAAAAAGACATTTTGCCTCCACTTCCAGATGGATTTAAGCACATTTTACTCAACTCAGACCGAACGGTTCCAACTTATTATTAAAGAGTGCATTCCATTCTATAAGAAAATCTTCATAGTGGCCACGTACGTGGACGGCATCAGAAGAATTAGCCCTGGAAACATGGTGCACTGGTCGATCTCAATGGGGTCTTCGAAGGATCGTGTACCATAACGACCCTTACTGGAAAGCTAGTTCCGAGGGGATTTGCACAGTGGTAGCTAATGCCTCTAGAAAACTATCCAACATTAAATCGATTCACGAAATTGCGTAAGAGCTTCAGGCTGAAGCTCTTACGGTAGACCTCCTTGAGCCTGACGACGGTGACAGATGACGTCATATTCTGAAGACGGTGAGGGCAGTGAAGGAGAGCCTGCGTACACTAATAGAGGAACACTTAGGGAATACTCTGCTGAGGAACTCCCGTCAACGACAGCAATCTCTGCGAAGAAAAAAGAGCCGAAGTCCGACATAGGCAAAATGTCTTTTTTTTTTGCCCCCCCCCCCCCTGTATATGGCGTTCTTAAGGAATTCGTATAACAATATTGAATGCTAATATCGACAACGATAGAATGGAGCCCTCATCGAGTCTTTGGAACAATTAAACGGTTTTCGTAACAACCCACCTCCTTGGACATTTGTGACTACATGGAAGCTCGGCATCGCAGATTTCCAAACATCCACCCTCCGGTGATTTTGTAGCGAACTCACTTGGATGTTCAATCTTCTAAATAAACAGGGAATTGGAACACTAATAGAGCAACAATTGAGAAGTAAGAAAAAAGTATAAAAATAAGAACGAGATAGTCACCTGAAGATTTCCATGGCGCTGGCAGCGAATCGGCAACAACGAGTCTGCAAATCCCTTATCGTACATGTCGGTAGCTAGCTGGCGCCAAATGACGAGCAATCCGCAAAGTAAACGAGGTTCCCAACTACATACATGCCATGTTGTGCTCGGGTCAATGCAACCGTAATGCGATTTCTCACCTTAATTAGTTTTTAAGAAATGCCCAGCCTGTTTGAAAATCAGGAGAGAAATTTTAAATTCCAGCGGAAACAAAGCTATAACAAACTCACCGCTAAAAATCCTATCCCATCCATCAAAGACCGCCACAGTGACACAATCACAATCCGATTCCTGGGAAAAAAGTTACACGAGGGTAACGTCATCATATAGGTTTCAATTTCACTTTTATGCTCCAAAGAGGCAAAAGATAAATATATGGAGTAAAAAAGAGTAAAGTAAATAAATAAATAAACACGATATCGCTCTTCTGAGCCAAACAGTGAACAAAATCTGCAGAACAACCCAGGAAATGCTTTCACTTCAAGAAAGACAGTCTCTTGCTTTCAATCCTATCCTTCTACTTATCCGAGGTCGTAATAAAATCTATTGCCTATAGGGCCTACAAAGGCTGCGCAGCTAGTGCTTCCATCCCGAAGACCACTTGAATAAGTCGATCACAAGATGAAATGCTTTCTTAGCGTGGAAAGAGCTGAAAATTTTAAGCCGCTCAAGTGCTAAGTCGAGATGCATCTTTCCATATTTCGCCAGTTCTCGCAAAAGCATTCGAATAAAAATCGATAACGTACAGAAGTACTCAAACTATCGATGGAATGTTTAGCAAATACTGCCTGCCCTGAGCTATTTGCCTGTCAAGCACAGGAAGGTGTAATTACAGAATCTAGGATTAACCATTTCAGAACAGGAAAACTACCTTTCCTTGGAAACTGTCCACAGTTTCAACGGCTACCGACGCTGATCATTTGATTCGACCAAAGTGAGTGATAATGGCTTCTCTCATTTCTGCCTGTTGAGCGGAATACGTTGTGATGATCGCTATCTGAAAAAAAACTTATGATCGGAAAATGAGCAAAAACTGCTTCTTTATCGCAGTGGATGCTTTGTGAAAGTGAATGCACAGAAAGTCATCTAACCTTTTCCGGCTTTATTCCCTGCTTAAGTAGATATGAAACTAACGCAACAACCATTGTCACCTGAAAATGCGATAATATCAGAAGGATAGGAAAAACTTTACAAAATACTGATAATGACAGTGTCTTTAAATTAACGCATTCACTTCATGAGTATTGCTCCTCGACAACGCATCAGTGGGAGTTGTTTCTGGTTCGTCATGCATCCAGAAGAAACATCTTTTATCCATACCAGGCACATCTGGATATTCCAACACCCGAACAGGCCATCAGCAAAACACTGAAAGTAAATAATCAAATAGAGCAATTCTTTCTAGGATTTATCTTAATTTTACAACCATCTTTCATTGTTATAATTGTGCGTCAAACATGTCAAACAATCTGAGCGAATTTCCCAAACCTTTCGAGACACTCTCAATCCCTTCATGTCGAAAGTGGAATCCACAGCAAGATAGAGTCTATGACTACCCCATCTTAAAGGCAGCGGGTTGCGAAGGACCAGAAAGGGTATGAGTGGAACATGTTGGTGTAAAGATGGCGAGACGATATTATCACTATTCCTCACGCGTAGTCCGACCGCCACTCGATGCTCTCCCACCAATGATCAACTCATTCCTACCTTACAAGGAAGGATGGTAGGTCGAAGTGGCCGTTATAAAATGAAATGTATACCTCCTGATGCGTCTCCAGACGCTGATTCCAAATCTGCCTTCCAAATCTGCTAAACGACTCTCCGAACGGAGTTATGAAGCGTAATAGCTCAGTGGTGATGGTCCGGGGTGGCAGGTAAAAGCGTAATAAACAACGGCGAAGATCGGTTCCTTTGCAAATTGGTTGCTTTGCTTTTGTCTCTAGAAGTGTTGCGGACAAAAGCAAAGCAACAAACTTGCAAAGGAACCGATCCTACGAGCTTTTACCTGCCACCCCGGACCATCACCACTGAGCTATTACGCTTCATAACTCCGTTCGGAGAGCCGTTTAGCAGATTTGGAAGGCAGATTTGGAATCAGCGTCTAGAGACGCATCAGGTGGTATACATCTCATTTTATACGGCCACTTCGACCTACCATCCTTTCCTTGTCAGCCGTCGCGACTGCCGCCTTTAGCATGCCATGATAGGGGTGAAACTGACTGCCAAACATTGACAAATGCGCGGGCCAAAGTAAAAACAGGAGCGGAGCTTGTTTCCAGAGTAGACAAATAGTAGTCGTACTTCTGCACGGGGGCCGTCTGGTGAGTTCGATGGTGGGGAGGGTGCATTTGCGATGGCAGACTGGTGAGTAGCGATGGGTGCGAAGGGGAGAAAAGGGTCTCCGAACCTACCTTGAAGCAAAGTCAAAATAAAAAGGCAGCTCATAGAAAGATAGCGGATGGTAGTGTGCACGACGAGAAACATTCATGAGAAGGCCCAGAAATTGAAAAATGGGACCCCTTCTTTGCCCGTTGACTTCGAATTTATGCGACTCTCATTGGTGCTGCCGTCTTCAACGCCTGACGTTCTCTCAGTCTCTTTCTCTCGTGCTAACCGACTAGAGGCTCAGATGGCGAGAGGGTGGGCATGATGCGGCGCGATCGGCACGGGGAACGGCCATGCTAGATCGCCGGAAGCATATCATTCGCTGCGAATTGTGTGCCGGACCGCACTCTTGAGAGGCCCCACGTCTTCACTAAATACTTCCTTCTCAAAAATTTTTGAAACAAGCACGAACAAAACTTACTCAGCCATTAGAAATATGCCTGATGATATTGCTCGTAATGTCCGTATTCATTCGATGTTGCACCTGGAGCGTACGGTAAGGATGTCCATTTCTCACCAACCGTTCAAACATCGAAACCTCCATATTATACTCACGAGCCAACTCATATACAGCTGAAATAATCTGTTCGTCTTACATAACGATTCAGCCCAAAAATTATTTTCCGGTTTGTTACAACATCGCATTGGGATTCTGTTTATTCTTCCCTTCGTTTTCTTCCTCCGCTACACGAAATATTGCTCAACTTTGCTTGAACTTCACCTTACGATCGAATTTATGGAATCCCAGACCTCGGAGAAGCACTGTCTTCTCCCTAAGAAAATAATCTATTCACACCAAAAATCTAGGGAAAACATTAGTTTCCAGTATGTTTGGATGAAAGCCTAATAACACAAAAGAACGGAATAAACGGTACATAGCTAAAACGCTCACCAGGAGATGGTCTCAGCTGTTGATGATCGCCTATGAGTACAACATGCTCGACAGTCGGTAAAAAGCATGCTAAAGTATGAGCTTCGAGGACCTAGAAAAAAAAGTCGAAGATATCGTTAACATTAATAGTTAGTTCCCAGCTTGACATAACTACGGCAACAGCAGTACATTTCAGTTTTACTCCGCGATAGCCTTTTGTAGCCAAGTGTGCCGCAAAGGATTGTTTTTGATCGCCTTTGGGAAAAAAACGTTATTACTTGTGACATCAAGCGGGTTACAACAGCGCCAAAACTCGATCAAAATATATGTTTACGGCAATAATGCCAAAAGCTTAACACTTCATAATTGTAGAGAGTATCATTTGACATACCCAGCGGCCTCTTCGGCGAAACGATCGGACAGCGCAATCTCATCAGCAACTCTCGTTCTTTTGCCGCACCGGTAGTTGTCGCAAAAACAACCTTTGAAGTAAAACACACATTTAACAATGATAGCGTTTTTCGCACAGCGAAATCAAATTTACAGAACAAAGGGAAACTTTTCATACTTACTAAACAGTGCCGTAACACCTCCGCATGACGTTTAATTCTAGCTCTCTTCATTGCCTCACACTCAACAACCAAACCTTTTTTTTTTTTTTTTTTTTTTTTTTTTTTTTTTTTTTCCAAAAAACCCTTTGTTCGCGAACCTCCCAGGAGAACGAGGCAGCTGCGCACGAGCGCAGAGCTTCTGAAACAGGGTGAATCAGGTTGAATGAGTAAGTAAACCCACAGACGGCCATTACTTCGCGCAAAGATACGCAAACTCGCACGTCACCACTGTCATATATAGGTAACCTTCATTTTCATGGGATAATTCAAATTCAAATAAGTTGTGAACATGTCTCGGCTTGATTTGAGTGCATACAGAGGCGCGAGCATCCTTAGACTATTGAGCTCCTCTCAGGGAGCCGTGAACTCAGGCTGAGCCCCATTTCCTGATGTTAATCTCTTCGGGTAGACTGTCCATCAGTGAAGAATTTTGTCGAGCTCACGAAAGGTGAGCAGATCGTCTCGCCCGAAAACCAAAGGGGCAGTTTTGGCTGCCCTATTTTTCTCTGTTTTTTCGGCTCGAGCAACAGTTTTAGTGCCAGTGTCTGCTCACTTCAAGAATGAATTACTATAAATTACAGGCATAAAACAATTTCTCAAGTGGTGCCCAATCTTAAACTTGAACAAGGATTCGCAGTAACAACGAACCAGCTGTTGCATCCACAACATATACAGTTCCCAGCGACGTTGCTTCGTCAATGAGAAAACGTATTTTACATCGGCGGCTTCCTCTGAGGACATTGGATTCACCTGGAAATAGACATCAAAGATTTCGCCAAAGCAAGCCTAAGACTTTTGGACTCATTGCGTACTGTGTGGCGCACGCACAGAGTACATCACGCAACCCCACAAAAAAACCATTCGATTCATTAACCACTTTCTGAAGTGGTCGCCGATATATTTTTCGCTCACAGGATGTGAACAAATACTATACTAATTTCCGACATACTACGAGTTACTGACGAAACGAAGGTAAAGCCCAGAGAAGAACATAACATCGGTCCGCAATAAGTTTAAATCTCATATAAAAAAGTACCCGAACGATTGCTCCTTGAGCTTCGGAGCATTCGTTGACTAAAATCTTGTCCACCGGCTATCTGAAAAAAAAAAACAATCTGCGATGGCGGAATGTGATTGAAAAAACTTCTTTATCAATGAATGAAAAAGCAAAAAAAAAAACAGGAAGCTGGTCATTTACATTCGCTTTGCCCATTGATTTCTGGCAGTAGCCTTTGGTGCGATTCGCTAGAAGGATGACATTTTTTTCAACAGAACCTCTCTTCGAAATATCCCATTTTTGTTCGGTAAGGTACACCTCATCATATGCATCGTCGCTTTCAACAGCTTGCTGCTGAAAAAACTCATTCTAAGAAACATCAACACCACAGATTTGCTGTCAGCCCATTGAGAAGCGTACCAGAAGAGAATGTAGCATATAACAGAAACAACACCCACATTTAGAACTTCTAAGAGACTGTCAAGCGTTACACGTCCTTCTGCCTCCTCATCTTCAAGAGACTAAAATGAATGTAAGGTGGTGGTGAATGAATCTACTCAACTGAGTTGGAGGAGTTGACCATACTACAAAAATGAAACTCACTGAAATCTCATTGCTCTCTTCTTCTTCGTCTCGCTTCCTCGTCTTCTTCTTCCATGTCTTCATCGTCATCTACGGGTAGTTCTCTGCCACAATTTTCCTTTGTGTACGCTTTTTCCAAAAGCCAACATGCCAAAGTCTCATCGTTCTGCAAGTTGTCAATCTTACAATCGATATTATATGGCAGATATGCTGTCAATTGTTCAACTCGAACAACGAATAACGCAAAAATGGCTCAGAAGAGACTGGGCACGTACGTCAAGCTTTCTGCCGGACGAATCACAATGTGTTGCTTGCCATGCTAAGAATTCGTTCCGGAACTTCTCAGGTATGATATTGTTCTTTGCTAAAACTTTATAGCAGGCGAGATTCCTAAACATGAACCTGATAAAAACAGCAACATGAAAAAAGCCAAATTAATGCCGCATCGAAACCAATCGTACAGGGTGCGCCAAAATTACTTCCCAAATCCCGCCCGTAACAAGTGTAAAACAATAATTAGGGCTCGTTTCTACTAGAAGTTTCAGAATGAAATGCCATTACCAAACTATGCACATCTCAAAAGCCTCTTTTGGACTGAGTCTCAGCCTTTAGTTGCGAGGGAAGGTCGCCCACTGTGGCGCGTCAAAGCTCAAACTTTTCTCTAAATGCGACTCGACAGATCTCATCCGGCGCGCGCGGTGTGGCGTGTACGAGCATACCGTACCTCTGAAAAGCTAAACAACGAAGTCCACCTGTTGAATAAAGACTTTGATTGACCATAAATGAAGGGCTGTGAGACCAGCGCCGGTATCTCCGGTGCTGCATGTCACCTTTCGATCACCAGAAGAGCTAAACCCTTGCAGAAACACGAGTGCCGGATCCATTGAGGTCTGCCCAGCAAAAGTGATGTTACGCATTCAGCACACCACCAGTGTTAACCTCTTCTTGGTGGGGAGTTGATATCCTCTTGATGAAGAACAATCGGGACACGAAACTCAGCAATGGCAACCAAACCATATTTTTGGTTTTGTAACAATTACGAATTCTCCATACTCATCAGCCTCCAACGACCCTAGGCAATAAACAGCCTCCACCATTTCTGACGAACAGGAAATGAGCTTGACTATGACGCATTTCACGAAAGCACACCATCTCTTGTGCGCACCGACTCGAATTCATTTGGAAAAAATATCTTGATAGTTCGCGCAACGGATACTTTAGCGATGGATATAGAATGAGGCATTTTCGGCAGCTGTTAGTACAAATAACCACCTTTCCAGGCAATCATTCTGGCCTTTGCAGTGGTCGTGAGCGGCGCGATTCTTCCCGCTCTGTTTGGCTGTCAACGTTCGCCTACTATTCCCAGTCGCTCACACTTCCTCACTGTATTGTTCGGCCGCCTGCCATTACTGTACTCTTCTCATCGCGTTCAGTTAGCTCCTCTTGTGGCGGGGAGTGATTTCTACTAGTTCCCAAGCCACCAATCCAGGTTACTCGTTATTTCTTCAATCGATTGTGCACCGAGAGCTGCGCGATCAGTTTGATCTTCGATAATCAATTGATCACACAGCCTCTCGCCTCCACGATGAATACAGGTGACTCTCCCTGCTCGGTCATTGTTCAGGGGACTAAGAGAAATCGCATCGATCTTCTCCTATGACTATGGACTCGAGAATAAGAATTGCAATTGGACAGATGAAAGAAGACGACTCTATTCCATCGTATGTCAAGACACTTTTTACTCACGTACTCGATTATGCCGATCAAATGGACCATATGGTAACTCGTTACAAAGAGTTAGAGGATGAAGTCAGAAGACTTCAGAATGATTTCGCTAAGATTGTTCAGTCTTCAGCTATTGAAGCTAATGCCTTACTTTCTAATAATGTTTCCAATTCTAATGTTGCTACTCCTAT
This sequence comes from Ostertagia ostertagi, assembly GCA_036418205.1. Classification (NCBI taxonomy): domain Eukaryota; kingdom Metazoa; phylum Nematoda; class Chromadorea; order Rhabditida; family Trichostrongylidae; genus Ostertagia; species Ostertagia ostertagi. Next base: position 34,941 of record MU869048.1, read on the forward strand.
TAATGACATAGGCGTTGCTGTTGAGAAAACAAACCTTTCTCAATTAATCGAAGAAAAAGAGCGTTTACGATCGGTCGTTATTTCCAACATTCCAGAGTTATCTCACCCTAGTGCTGTTTCTAGAGGCATGCATGATGGCAGTGTTTTACGTAATGTTCTTGATTTTCTTTCTGTTGAATGCAGTCCACAAGCTTTCTATCGAATGGGACGTCCGTATGAAGGCAAGCCAAGACTCATGAAGGTTGTATTCCCATGTCGTTATTATAGAGATCTCATTCTTAAAAATGCACCTCGTATGCGTTTTTTCCATACTCCTGGCATTTTCATAAGAGCATCTTTGACGAAAGCTGAGCGTGCTAAACGCTCTCCTTGGATCAATCCCCATCTCCGACGTTCTCATCATCGTGACACTCACAATGTTCATTCAGTTTTTAGTCAATCGTCTGTTGCTTTACCTCTTTCAAACCCTCAAAATCGAGCAACCTTCAGTACGCCAAGAACTGATTCTGTTCCAGTTGTTTCTTTGAGTTCGCAGAGTCCTTTGATGTCTACCTCTTTAAACTGAATTTGTGTCAGCGGAGTACAAGGTATTCATGTAAATTTTTGGTGGCTAATATCAGGTCACTTTCAAAAAATGCTCAGCATTTGGTGTTTTCTATTATCGAAAATGGGTATGATTTGATAGCTATCACTGAGTCTTGGCTAAGTCCCTCAATGGAATTGTCTACCTTACTCTATCCTATTTATTCTGAGTACCATGATATGCGTTGTGATAGAGTTAGGAAAAGTGGCGGTGGTGTTTTGCTGCTCTCTAGGAATAACTTACATTTCCAGATTGTTTTCAAAGAAACGGTTAGTGAGGGTTATGAGATCCTATGCAGTGATTTTGCTTTCGTTTCTTCGTTAGTACGAGTTGTCTGCGTATATCGTGTCCCGACTTGTACGGCTGATAACAACCACCAACTGTTGAAAGCCTTGAGTGACTTAGTAGCCTGTTCTCAACCGTGCATCATCGTTGGTGATTTCAATTACCCCGACATTGTTTGGTCTCATCCCCCCCATTCGGGAACCAAGGCCAGTAAATCGTTTCTTGATTTGCTCATGTCTCACAGCTTTTCTCAATTTGTTAATCAAAGCACGAGGAATGATCATATTCTTGACCTTGTGATGTCCAATGACCCGTCATTTATAAGCGATGTTGTTATCGGCCCTCCACTGGGAACAAGTGATCCACTGTTGCATCTCATTCAACCTATGTTTTCCTCAAATGAAAGATGATAGGTGTTTATATTTGGATTTCAATAGAGCAGATTTCAGAGCCATCAACTTATTCCTTGAAGACGTTGACTGGCTTGGTTCCTTAAGTCATCTGTCCTCTGTGGATCAAATGTATGAGCTTTTTCTTTTCGTATTAAACCATGCGATCTCGTTGTATGTTCCGGTTTCCAAAAAGCCGGCTTCTGCGGTCAGGCTACCTCCTTATCTGAGCAGACTTTCTTGCAGCAGAACTAAAGCTTGGTTGGATGCCAGGTTGCATCCTACTTCAGTCAATCTTGAGAAGTTTTGTGTTATCAATGATAAGTTTGTCAAGAAGCTAGCTAAGTATAATTCCTCTATTGAGAAAAAGATCATAGAATCTAAAAAGCCTGCCCTTTTTTACAGTATGGTCAAGAAAAAGTTGAAAAAAGACACTGCTGTTGTATCGCTTGTCGATGCTAATGGGATTAAATCCTTTGACAACCGCTCCAATGCTGAAATTCTTGCAGATCATTTTTCTAGTGTTTATATTGAACCTGATGATTCTAGCTTCCCATGCTCCACTGTTGGGTGTACTTTTCCTGCTATGCCGGATTCTTTATGGTTTTCTAGGAGTGAGATTTATGAGCTGTTAACTAAATGGAAAAAGTCCTCTAGCCTTAATCCTGATGGTATCCCATTTCTTTTCATCCAAAAAGTTGCTCAAAATATCTCCTTTCCTCTGGAATTCATTTACAACTACAGCTTTATGCACTCAGATGTGCCCCTTCGATGGAAGCACTCCTTTGTTGTCCCTATATTGAAAAAACCTCCTTCATACGACCCAAAAAACTTTCGCCCAATCAGTCTTACAGGTTGCCTATTTTCTCGTGGTCATTTTTTTAGATAATACGTTCTAATAGAAGGCAGATGAAGAATTGTTCAGCACTTAGTTTTTTTATGTATAACTTATTTCTCAATATTAATCGGCGGCAAGGAAGACAGACAACCGTGTTGTTTTGTCGAGTGCAAAGTGCTAACTGAGCAACAATCATGTGCTAGAAAGTGTTAAACTTAAATGATTGGACGACTTCTTTAGATAAAAACGTGTGCCTGTAGATGTTATTTACTTTGATTTCGAAAAAGCATTTGATAAAGTTTCTCATTCCAAGCTATTGTTCAAGCTTCAAGAAATTGGCCTTCACCATAGAATAGTGAGCTGGCTCGGAGCTTACCTGAAAGGTCGGTCATATCAAGTGGTTGTCAATGGGTGCTTTTCGACATCCAGGCCTGTTCCCAGTGGTGTGCCACAGGGTAGTGTATTATCCCCCATACTTTTCAATATTTATACTCGTGATATTCCCCAAGTCGTTCAGCCACTAGATGTTACTTGTAAAATGTTTGCGGATGATCTGAAATTATACACAAGTCTTACGTCAGCTTCTAGCGCACTGACTCTTCAAACAGCTATCGATTCCCTGTGTCGTTGGTCCCTCGCTTGGAGCTTACCAATATCGGCTAGTAAAACCAAAGTGCTTCATATTGGGGGAAATAATGAAGGTGCGAAATATCACCTAAACGACAATGAGTTGGCTCCTGTTACTGAAGTCAAAGATTTAGGTTTTCTGTATAATGACAAACTAGATTTCACGCAGCATTGCAGGACGATTAAGAATAAGGCCACACTTCATGTACTCAATCTTTTTAGATGCTTGACCACCAAGAATCCTAAGGTTCTATTGAATGCGTATAAGACTTTTGTCAGGCCCATCATGGAATATGGAACGACGGTGTTTAATCCTGTGAAGAAAACAATAATAGGTGCTTTCGAGGGGGTTCAGAATAGTTTCACTAGAAAGCTCATGATACGTCTGACCGGCTTGGACTACCGCGCTATCCCTCATAGTATCGCAAGGAATAAAATCTTAGGACTCTCCACCTTAGAGGAGAGAAGAAGACGGAACGACTTAATAATGGCTCACAGAATAATAAATGGTACTATCAACTTAGAAAACGATTCTTTTTTCCAAATCACACCGTCTAACACACGTGGATCTAGAAATAAAATAGTGCTTCCATTAGCTAAAACGTCAGTGAGAGCTAATTTCTTCGTCAACAGAGCGGGTTCGCAATACCAAAAGTTGAGCAAGGCTCCTACTTTCCAAGTAATGTAGACTACTGAATACATTGGTACTCCCTTTCTCATCATGTTATCGTTCTTTTTTCTTTCTCCTTTCTTTCCGGCACATTGTATGTTTTACTTTTCCTTTTACGTGGCGTTTTATTTGTTGCTTTACTGTTGATACATGTCTGTGGCATGTAATAAACATCACATCACATCACATCTAGGCTTAGCAGCACAAAAACTTAGTAGAGGCAAAAAACATTGAGTTAGAGCATAGCTCAACTTCGAGGTGAGTGACAAAATGTTCAAGAAACTCAGATTCCTTCGTAAGCTTGTTTTCTCCCAATTCAGCCTCATCTAGCTCAGGCCACGAGCTCGTTTATTCCGTCATCTACCAAAGCACCCCCCCCACTTCCGCAGTTGCTAGTTTTTGTACGGTGTTCCAAGAGAAGAAACCCATAATTCTTCCAACATTTGACAGCCAAATTGGCGGGTTTTGCTGTGAACGCGGGCCAATAATGGCTCTTCAGTTTTTTGCTCCCTTTTAGAGCGCATAAAGTGATTAAGCCTGGCCATCACCTGTCTGTCAATGCTTATAGTTATAAAAGCAAGCAATCACTGGTGAAAGTTCACCAGCGTGTGGCAATTCACCTTCAGTCCGTCGATCCTTTCGGGATAACACTTCACTGGCTTGCGAATCACCATGTCTCGTCAGGTGCTACCTGCCACCCCGTTTTCCACCGACTCAATCGAGTAGGAGCTCACAGTCCTCATTCGTCCCAGCCGCGTGTTAGGCCTTCCAGTGGGCCCTGTTCATTCAAGAACACGCAGCTGATCATACCTTCCGTTCAGAGCTTCGTCAAGAAATCTGAACATCAGTGTGCTGTATAAGAGCTGTAAGAAGACCAGTGACTTTTGAAAAGTGCAAAAACAACTGATGAAATGTATTTATTAAGCGGCATGTGTATCGCCAAACGGCTACATCGAGATAGTTCGTAGATAGTTCTCTTCTTCTTCTTCGTATTCCTTTGGCTCCCCTTCGTATTACATGCACCTGAAAGAATCATATACACAGCAGATAAGTGAGCGGATTTCGCTGGTAATTGTATCTACAGTGTTATGTATCAGTGGTCTTCTCACCTGAGGCGCCACATATCCAATCTGCATAAAACGTTAAATCACTGAAATAATCAACAGCTGATCCAGCCATGTTTGGTATGCTCCTTTTTCCCTGGATAATCCTTTGGATAGTCTGTAAGTCGAGCAATAATGCGTTACAATCATTCAATTATTCAAGAACATGTGAAGTGTTTTTTTTTGGAGTGTGGTCAAAACAGCATGACCCAGGAAAAACCGTGTGAACAATTCTTTTTGTTTGGCAGGATCTATTCCTAGAGAATAATTACAAATATGGCACTCCTGTGCATGGAAATGGCCCGACAAGGGCGCTATGGTCGTGCAAAATTGGCTGCTGCAGCTTCAAAAGTCTCCGTTTGAAGCAGGCTGTTGTGTGGCGTCTTCCATCCTTTGCGCTCTCCCGTCTCACACTCGCCTCTCCGCGCTCAGTCTTTCCGCCTTGGCACATCTGCTCATAGCCGTCCCCGCGCCGCTATCGCCACTGCCCGCCCACCACCTCGTTGTCTGACTCCTACCTTTTGGCAGAGAGCGTAGGCGTTGATGAAGCACCGATGCGGGTCGTATTACCAATAAACGGACACCAAAATACCTCGTTTATCGAGTTCTAACCCATTTTTCTCATTTTATCTTCATCCCTGCGCCACTGGCCACCTCTACGTTGGTTTAGTGGGCTATCTTTCACTGTGACACCATTGCCACTGTGAACTCCGCCATTAACCAAGGTGAAGCATCGATTTCGACTAGTCAACCGACTTTGCCATTGTGCTCAGCACGCTACCGCTACTTGCTAAAGTTACTTAAAGGAATCTTCCGCGGAAAAAGCTCCGCCTCCATTACCACAGAAAAACGATACCCCTTAGGCCCCTAGCCTCATGAGCATAGCAAAAAGAACGGAACATAAGCGTTAGTTTCGATAATACTAATCCTACACACAAGACAAAATGATCACTCTTTCCGTGGAAGATTCCTTTAAGGTATCGTTTTCTGTGGTAATGAGGGCGGAGCTTTTTCCGTGGAAGATTCCTTAATGGCAGTATACTGAGTGATCTCAGCCCGATATGTGAGTAGCTCGTTGCCATCGGAAGGATCAGGAGCTTCATTGACCTAAGCAAGGTTTGATCTCTGGAATTGAGCAAAAGTTTGTTATGGCAATTATTAGCCGAATCACTTTTTCTCGAACGCATTCTCTGTCTCAGAAAATCTGAAAATGAGACTCACTAATATAGCAAGTTTCTCCGGTCCGTATACGTTCCAACAGCTGTGCTCCTTCCTTTTTTATCGGTTATAAATAATACACCTCCGTCTGTCTCCCTGAACTCCATTAAGTCCGCTTAGCATTTTGGCTTGTTAAACTAATGGCACTTACGCCGCCCTTTTTTAGCTTTAGTTTGGATTACAAATATTTCCGGTTGAAGTGAGTCGAGGTCCAGGTCTACTTCTTGGCGGCCACCGAATATTTGTTCGTTAGCTAAAAATACACATTAGCTTAGAGCTTAGGCGGCGTTCAGAGTTGGCGATCGTACGTGCGATTAGGTGATTAGGCGAGTAGGCGTGTAGGTGCATAGGCGATAAGATGATGATAAGTATCGATTTCTCTGCTCCACCTATTATGCGATCGCCTAACCGATCGATTGCCAACTCTCAACGCTGTCCTGGCACACATTTCTTGGTAAACATGGTTACAAGGCTTCTGTCAACCAAAGGGTGAGAGCGTAGCTGGAAAAGCACATACTTTGTATCTTACTGGGACTAAGCAAAAGATAAAGAAAGAGGTGATAGTGTGCATTTGTGAAGCTCCCAGACATCACTACAAAACGCTGAACTGCCTGGGCTCACGGTTGACAGATGTCCTGAGACCGGTAAACATACGAGAAATCACTCCATTGCCGACAAATTTGAGTTTTTTGGGGATCTTCGTTGATTTGTCCGGGGTGCAAATCGGTGTTGCCAATGACTCGGGTACGGGTTTATCCAACTCAGCTATTGCCACGTCGTGTAAATCTTTGCATCCATCTTGCCTTAGATAAATCTGAAAAACAAAACTGGTCAACCAGAGAAACTTGCTGAGGCCTGAGTGGTACCAGATTGCCCGTATTTTGGTCCTATTTCCCGTGCTGTACTGAAGATGAGTCTCTACAATGAAGTGACTAAATATCCAGTGTTCTCTCCATTTTGAAGCCACTCATTTCCATTCAGGGGTCAACCTCAGCTTGGCCATCTACAATCATTTTACGACCTCCCCTCAAGGGCTAAATATGACCCCTCCCTCCACCACCACCATCACCCTTACAAGGGAGGTCTTTCAGGGCAAGGTGCGCTTTTTCAAAACGGTTTTGTGCATATTGTAGGGACGCATGTAGGGAACGCAAAACCATGTTTCATTTTCGCTGAACGGTTATAGCAGTACCAAAAAAGAAGCATAAGGTACTGTTAAGGGTTCGATCCCCCGTGGCGACTAAATTTTGCATTTGGGTTGGCGCCTACGGTTTGGTGCCAAATCGCGCTAAATATCAAAATCAGATGTCAAATTCATCGTCAGGACCATTTTGAAGCCAACAAGTGGCCGCCAACCTTGATTGCAAAATTTAGTCGCCGCGGGGATTGAACCATCAAGAGTATTATTCACCACTTTTTTGGTACTACTAAAACCGTTCAGCGAAAACGAAACATGGTTTTGTGGTCCATACATGCGTCCCTACAATATGCAAGAAACCGTTTCCAAAAAGCGCACCTTGCCCTGAAAGACCTCCCTTGTTGAAAGGGATTCTCTGAATTGGGTCGAGAGGGTGGGGTGGGGGGGGGTCGTCAAATTATTGGTATTAAAGCAACGGACGGTTGATCCTGAAGCAGAGTGAATAACGGTCGAGGAAATCCTCGACAGGGGCTCGTATTTGCTCCGATGAGAGTTGGGAGGGGGTCGTAATCAAAAGGTTCATCAACGGACACAATGGTGGTGCCGCCACTTATTTGGGCGGGCGGGCCACTTATTTGCTGTCATCATGAGGTTAAAAGGGTGTTGCACTTAGCTATTACGAATAAAGTTCAAAACAGGCAGATTCGCAGCCTTCTTGGCATCATCAGATCCTGCAACCGCAAGCTGTCATTCATCAGAACGGGTTGGAAAGGAAGCGATTTGAATAAAGGAATGATCAGACATCACTATGACCACAAAAGTTTCTAAATTAGTTAATACTGGAAATATCTTTTGGTGTGATTAAGCAAGTCGTCACTAGGACAAAACACCTTCCCAATGACTCCGAGTGGGGTCACTGCATGGCGCATACAAGAACGGAATGGATCCGCGCCAGTGCATCATTTTCAATTTACTCCATCGAACTGACGCGTACAGAAGTATTTTGAAGGTGTTCAAAGAAGTTCCCTACTACGGCAAGGGAGTAATAGAGTTTCGAGTGGCTTCGAAAATTTCCTTGACATTTCCTCGACGCAGATTTCTCGCGAACTAGAAAGCGTTCGAAACAACTGGAGCACCTATCAGAAAGCGTAAATCTTCTACTTTACAACGCTTTCCTCCGATTTTCAAAGCATTGCCAATGAAGACAGCTACTGCCTTCCAAAGAGTGGGAACTCGCATGTAAATTTCAGTTTCCTCGACAATTTTTTCCTCGACGTCTCCCTCTCGAGAATAGGCGTGCTTAGAAAAACGCTCAGCACAACTTAGAAACTAGAAGTCGTGTGCATTCAAAAGCTGCCTTCACTTTCTGAAATGGTTATCAATGAAGAAAGTTATAGTCCTTTAAATAGGGGGTACATTTGACGATTTTTCCAACTAGCGCGCTCTAGGCACAGCGCGCGACGCGATCGCGGGTAGTTAGCGCCGCTATACTGGAGCGCGAGACTGTTCAACTGTGTAGGGGCAGTACCTCCTTCAATGTTCTACTTTCCGGCCAATGTGGCAAAGGGTTAAATGTCTTTAAAGGAAAGAAGGAGAACCTAATCTGAGCAGAATTGAATCTAGCATTTGGATCAAGCCGCATTTGCGTGGCAGCGTCTCTCGCACATCTGAAACTAGCATTTTTTGATATGAAACCGGATGTGCAGAGGACAAAAGGGGGTCGTATCAGAGTTCATGTTTTGGAGGGGGTCGTAAAGAGGCGGTTATTTCCTCGACACGATTTTTACCCTGTCCTGAAGACAAGCGATGGGATACAGTGCAACGTGCTGTGATGTATACGTTCTTGGACCAAACGAAAAACTTCTGACCGTAGCTGATTGATCTTATGTTAGGTTCGGGGCATGAGTGCGTTGTGCTTGGCGCATTCCGTTCCGAACCAAATCTTGAATGATTCTTTGGAGTAGGTAGGGTCGTAACCCTGAATGATTGAATCAAATGGTGACACATATTTGGCCTCTGCCATGAACACATTCAGGTGATTTTTAACGACTTGTATCCATTGCACTTCTCCTTAGGACCGCTGAAATTAGATGTGAAACAGTGAGCTGCTGATAGCACGTGACGTTGAGATATAAGAGCTCCACTGCAGATAGTATCTGAAACCATTTACTGAAAATTTATTTTGCCTTTATTGCTTTTTTTGAAGATATCCTTGGCAAAAAGCAAATGGCTCTGTCCACTGCTTTTAATTCGGAGTTTATACGGTGAAAAGCAGCCCATCAGAAACCATGGGAGACGAAAAAATCATGCAAAACTTCCCAGGACCCGAGGAATGGAACCCTTCCCTAACAGTTGATTTCCGCATAAATGCAACCCGGCTCCGAGACTTTCCTCAAGCGTTGGGGCGCGGCCGAGTCGGTAGCAGGGTGAGCAGCGGTTGAGGAAATCCTTGACAGGGGGTCGTATCTGCTCCAAAGGAGGGTCAAGCGTGACATAGACTAAGTAGTCCTGAAACGATAGAAGAAGAAGCCAGCCTGTGCAAAATTCGATTCGGATTTGAACCGCGAAGCATTTGCTTCTCAGCAACTCTGCCTCCCTCTCGTGCGTCTGAAGCTAGCATTCTTTTTTACTATAAAAGCGGATGTGTGAAGTGTAAAAGGTGGCGATATCGAAACGTCCATTAAGGGGGAGGGGAGTCGTAGAGACGCGCCCATTTCCTCGACACGATTTTCACCCTGGTTGGTAGTGCTTCCGCTCTGCAGGTGGCTGCGTTGCGGCCACTCATACGGAGCGCGCGAACTCGGCCGCGCTCGCCGCGGCCACGCCCTAACGGTTGTGGAAAGCCACGGGGTCATGCGCCCCACATCGATGCCGCCCTCTTCAACGCTAAACACTTCTCTCTGCTCGGCCTGTGACTGACTCGTTCCTCGTTTTGAAGACGACTGTTTGATTTCGTTCCCAGTGTCCTCTATGATTCGCTCGTTTATCGGTGGCCTTCAGGAAGTTGTGGGTGTGGATCGACATTACAGATTTCTTGGGAATATCGTCGAAAGAAAATCCCAAAGCAACAACTACAGGCAGGTTGGGTTAGAGTAGCCCGCGATTATCACATTTGTGCCGTTGTCGCGGCTCAAAAATGCGCCTTACAAAGTGGACTTATAGCGACTAATCTCAACTTATGGACGAGTCACCTCGAGCACACCCTGTGATACGCAGCGTGGATCACGACGTGAGGGCTACTTCAACCACGCGCGGGTTAGCCCACGTTCATAGTACGCAACTCGCTACTACTATCCTACTATCGTAATATCGCAATCTACTACTCTCCAGCGATTTCAATCGATACGTATCTAATCTTGTCAGCGCAATCTCCTACTCTACTACTATCCTAATCTCCCGTCAATACATATGTTTTTCATTGTCGCGTACTATCCTAATCTCCGGAGTCGCAAACTATGAACGCGGCCTTAGTGGAGCCATGGCGCAAAGAAATTCAGAAAACGTCCAGACGCGCCCTTCCTCATTTTAAGCAGGAAGAGAGGAAGCACTCATTGATGGTGCTCATCTGCTTTGCTCTGGTTCTTTGTTCAGTCAGTTTTGCATACATAATTTCATTACCGACCGGTTTTATCCTACCAATTTGATCTGAGATTGTTGCTTCCAGTCATGCTGAACCATACAGGTGCGTTCAAGTTAGGTGATAATAGTTTTAATCTGATGTTGACCCTGTACCAGCTATTAAAAGCGTCTGGCCTGATTTTGGTAGGATCCAGTCAAAATAGTGCAGCAGACAGTGAAAACTCATCTCCCTCTCTCATTTCGACCTTAACGCAAAGTTTAGCTTCGAAAAAGAGTTGAGAAAATGAATGAGAAAAGTGGGAAAGGAGAAAGGAGAAAGAATAGGTGCCACGTTCCGTGTCAACTGTATTGCCTTACCTCTTTCTATGAACACAGACCCATGGGTATTCGCCTTCTTTTGCAGGTCGCCCTCCAAATGACAATGCCATACTTTTTTCTGAAAGTGCTTATTGGGGAAAAAACGCAGAGACAACAACAATGTGATTTGATTCTGAAACCTACTAAGAGTTCTTGCCCCACAGATTTTTTGGCGCCGTTCATTTTCCTCAGGTGTGAGTTTTGATGAACAAACAAGTGGGACTAGAAACAACCAGAGCTTGATCCTCATGACTGCCCTAAAGAAAACGTTAAATGGCTATCCAGATAGTCACGTGAGATAAGTCCCATGCTTTTATGAGCATCTTCAAGCACTGATTTCGAATTAGCTTTCAAAATGTGCTCAGCGATTTTCCTGCTTAGAAAGTATGAAGCCGAGTAGCGCAGAAGTAGTTATCCGAGTCTCCAGGCAGGAGTTTGTGGGATCGGACTCTTTGAGAAGCTGCTCACTCGCTTTTACCGGCGACAGTTCTGAAAAGGCTGTTTACACGGTGGTCCATATAGGCTTTCCTATAGCTAGCCGTATAAGGGTTTGCCCCTCTTACCGTCTTTCTACCAAAGACATCCTCTGACGCCATCGGGACACACCACCCCCCAGCTATCATAAACACCTGGCTCACTTGTCGTTCCGCTTGTTCATCGAACTTGCTCGAGCGGGCGCCAGCAACGTCTCCATTCGTCCCTGTCGCGTGCAAGAGTGGTCCAGTGGATCCTCCTCGCTCGAGGGACACGAAGCCCTTCATTCCTTTCGTTCAGAGCTTTCGTGAAGAAGTCTGACCATCGG